>JAEIJG010001168.1:0-13357 GCA_037289395.1 Beauveria scarabaeidicola
TTATATATACTTTATAATATTACTACTATATACTAATATATTATTAAGGTATATAATATAAAACTAGTTAAGGTAGGGTTATAATATTATATTAATATATTCTTAGAATATTACTAATATATTAGTTAGCCTAAATAGTATTACTAAGAATTTAAAGTAGCTATATTTATAATAGAACGCTATTTTCTACTTATCTCCTTTATATATTTAGATATACTAGTATATATCTTAAATATTAAACTTACTATAAATCTTTATACTATATAATTAGTCTATTATCTTATTTATTAGTAGTAATATTATATAATTCTTATATATTTATTAGTTTAATATATAATAATCTATATATATTTATAACTTATTACCCTTCTTTAGTATAAATAAGATAAGTATACTTACTAGGCTTATTAATTACTAAATCTATCCTTTTTTTTATACTTTTATTATAAAGTTATAAAGTTCTTATAGCTCTTTTAGTATAAGCGTATAAATAAGTCCTTAAGGCAGCACCACACTATCCTCTAATTTAATTATATATTATAGCCTATCTAGTAGTAGTAATTATAACGCTTTTTCCTTAGAGAAGACTACTATAAGGTCTATATATTTTAGAGGTATCTTCTTAGCTTCTTTACTATATATTTAAGCGCCTGCCTTACTTATACCTAGGTTATTATTAATATTATCTAACCTAACGCGTCTAACCTATAGTATATTATCTTCTTAATCCTCTAGCTCTTATAGTTTACTATCTCCACTAGCTATAAATATATATTTAGCCTATATAGCCACTCTATAATATACTTATATATTCTTTATAAGCTATATACTCTCTATAATAAGGTAATAGTTCTAGTAGTTATATATAAGTAATATATTTAGGTCTACGTTATACTACTATAGCGCCCCTAATAATATATTATTAGCTTCTAAGTTTATAACTATAATATAAATTTACTATATCTTTATTACTCCTTAGTTATTTATAAACTTTATAACTATATTTAGCTAACTAAGTAATTTAAGGGGCCTACTATTAGTTATAGTAGTGTCTTAGCCTAGTAGTTTTAATTAAACTACACTTATAATATAGCTATAGATAATATTTCTATTACTTCTTAAGTCTAGTATAGCTCTTATAGTAATATAGTAGCCTAATAGCTATAAGTATATAATTCTTATAAAAACACTATTTTTTATTAAGTTATAACTATCTTCCTATACCTTATATACTACCTAGGTTTCCTAGTTAGGTCTAGTAGCTAGGGTTATATCTTATTACTACTCTTTTATATCCTCCTAACGCCCTTCTCGCTATTCCTATAGCTAGGTTAGGCGCCTCTTACTATACCTCTTTATAGTGTGCCCCTATTATTAGTATATTATATAATTTAGGGCCTTATATTTAAATTAGCGATAGTCCTTACTATACTTCTAATATCTTAGTTCTAGCCCTTCTAGATATATATTAACCTTATACTCTTTATATAGTAAGCCTATAGTTCTAATACTTAGGTCCCTTCTTAGTATAATATAATCTTTTTACCTATATATACTACTATAATTCTAGTAACTTAGTTTACTAGGATTATATAATAACCCTATAGTCTTATCTTATCTTAATATCTAAGTATAATTACTACTAACTTTATAGTCCTATAGGGGTTAGTATAATCCCCTACTTAGTTTATTCTTACTACTTTAGCCTCTTTAGTTTTCTTAAGTTTTCTATAAGTCTACTATATATCTATAGCTTATTAGCTACTCTTATAAGCTTAGAGGCCTATTTAGTAAAATCTCCTTAGTAAATACTAGCTATAACTAGTTAAGGAAGAAATTAATATATATATTAGTTAGTAGCTAGTTTATTATCTCTAATTTCTTATTTTCCTACTTCCTTAGGAATTACCTAAATAACTAGTTCTTTACTTATTATATATAATCTAAGTCTATAAACACTATAAGACTATAAGTATACTTATTACCTATTTCTAATTATACTTATTCTTTAAATTAAGCTTATAATTATACTTTAATAAATTTACTATCTATATTATTAGTTAGCTATTAAGTCTATTATTACTTTAATTTGCCTTAGAGACACTAGCTTATATAAATAACTTATTACTATATTATTATAAACTTATAAGGTCTTATTATAAAAATTATATCTAAGTCTATTATAAACATTTAAAAGTTAGCTATACTTTTAGCCTTAAAGGTAAGATATTAGATATTAATCTTACTTCCTTATTTTTTATTATAAACTTACTTTAAAGGTACTTCTTCTTTACTATTAGAGAGTAGCCTATTAGGGAGCTTTATATCTTTACTCTTTTTTATCCTCTTAATTAAGCTTCTTCTCTTCCTAGCCTTTTACTTATAATATATCTACTTTAATATTACTTTATTATTATAATTTAAGAGTAATATCCCTATAACTTTATTAATTAGTATAGATTAATTACTACTTATATTAACTAAGGTTTATAAGATAATATTATAGTCTAGTAATTATTACCTTCCTTTAGTTTATTCTAATAAAGCTAAGGAGTTATTTATAGTAGTTTTACTACTAACTTATAAGGAAGTTATAATAGCCTTTTATATATATATAGTTCTTAGAGGTATTTTAGATCTCTTTACTAGTTCCTTTACCCTTCTTATAATAAGAGTAAATAACTTATTAGATAGTAGCTAGTATAAAGGAAGTGATAAAGGAGATCTTAATAAATAGCTATATTATAATAGTATAACTTTATTATTTACTAATAAGAATCCCCCTTACTTAGTCTATATAGGGACCTCACGGCTTTATAGCTATATCCTCCCCTATTATATATAGACCCCTACTATCTTATAATGCCGAGGTTCCCGGCTTCCTAGCCTCGCAGGCTTGTAGCTGTATTCTCTCACTTATAACGCGGCTATGCTGTGATATATATATAGGATATTAAATTACTATACTACCTTTTATACTAGTAATCTAGGATTTTTACTATAGTATTAGATAGTATTTTATAAGTTATTCTCTAAATATAAATATATGATTATTTATAGTTATTAAGATAATTACGCTTTTATAAGGTTATTACGTCTAAATAACGAATTTACTAGTATGATAAATTTAGTAGGGAGCACCCTCTTTAAGAGGGTGTGACGGTACTAGCTTACTGGCTTAGTCGTGGCTAAAGTGGGGGCGGGCACGAGTAGGTGCTGCATACAGTGGCGGCCACCATACACTCACGGCTAGCTATATAATAGTATAAGAGGTATTATATTAAATAAAAACAGAACTAAAAGAGCTATAATTATAAATTAAATATAGTAAAATCTATAAATAGATAAAGTTTTTATATATTAAATATAACCTTTTTAGATATTTCCTTTATTTAATTAACTTCTATAAACTATAATTTTAACTTAAAAAGTCTTATTTTTTAATATATAAATTAAGACTAAAGAGATATACTTCACACGCTTAACTACCTAGTTAAGAGTAAGAAAATAGTAAAATAGGTATATAACTAATAGAGGCTAACCTATATAAACATTAGACCTAAGGCGGATCTAGGATAGAGTAGATATAGAGTAGGTATAGAGTAAGTGAGGAGGAGCCTAAGCCTAATAAAAGGGATACCCCCCCCTAAGGGGGGTAAAATAAAAATAATTAGGAAGAGGGGCCTTATTAGCCCCTACTAGGAACTAATATATAACTAGAGTTAGATAAAGAAGTAAGGGTTTTCCTCTAAGAAGTCTAGTTTTTCCCTTATTTATAAAGATAATAAGACTAGATAGGTATATATAGGCTTAATTAGTATAATTTAATAATAATATATAAATTAAATAAAAATAGTTAAAAATATTATCTTAGTATTTCTAAATAGTATATATATATAATATATAAATAGAAATTTTAAACTATTAATATATATTTTATTTATTATTTTATTTTAAGATCTATAAAAATATATACCTAGATTCTAAATAGCTTCTATTAATTTTATAAAAGTGTTATAATTATAATACTTTTTAATTATTATAATATATTAGCTAATTATAATTATCTATATTTTAGTATATTTTATTTCTTATTAGTTTATTTTATAAGAATAATAGAAAACTATTTACTATTAGTGGCCGCGGGTGTATGGTGGCCGCCACTGTATGCAGCACCCACCTGAGAAGGTGGGTGTGTGGCACGTGTACTCCGTATAACTCAATTGTACACGCAAGCTGCGATATCCTCTATCAGGCTTCTTAATCGACCAGCCTGTGTTCTATATTTTTTTTAAAAAATGCTATAGCATTCTCTATAACCCGGATATTCCCGTTAATAGCTCTCATGGTAATGGAAGTTGAGGTGCCTTTTACTTGGACTGGATCACGCCATGGGTCTCCGTCCAGAAGGGATATATGTGACGGATCGATTAAATCGACAGTGGGACGGGCCGCGTTCCAGCACACTTGGCGAGTAGTTGCGTAAGATCTCCGGACAGGAACAATGATGACTGTCTAAAATCAGCTCACAGCATTTTGATGGCATACTTATGCCTCGCATTTACTCTGCCAGTGCTTCTCTTCTTTCGTTCCGATTTGCGGTAGCCTAAGTGTCAGGGTCATGGCTGGGGAGGAGCCACGTACGAAGGAACACACGTGCAAGGGAAGCTAAGCTATAGATCACGTGTGAGGAAGTATATATATAGAGGCAAGCTACTAATAAGTTAGTGAGGAGGAGGTAGTAGTAATTCTACTATTATTATTATATATTAAGATTATCTTATAACTAAAGTCCCTTATAACTAGTAATATTATAAGATTACTACTACTATCTAGTATATAAGATACTAAGCTACTAATAATATAATAACTAATAATACCTTATTATCTTCGTGAGTAGGAAATAGCACGTGACCGTATTAAGCCTAATCTAGCGATAAAATTAGAAAATAACCTATTAGATAATTAAAAATATATAAATCTACCCTTAGATAATAATAGCTTAGAGCTATCTTACTAAGGGTAGTTATAGTAGCTAATTTACTACTAGAGGCGCGCTTAGATATATCCTTATAACTAAACTATATTATAGTAAGTTTAATATAGTAGTAACCTAACTAAGACTAAGATCTAAGAGAGAAATAATTAATAAACTTTTCTTTTATTAAAAATAAGTCTAAAAACTAAGTAAAGGAGTTATAATTAAAGTATAAGTAAATATAAGCTTAAGATAAGGCTAAAGTAGCTTTAATAAGAATTAATATCTTAATTAATTTAAAGATAATATAAGTTATTATAAAAGAAATAGTTACTTAGATACTTAAGGAAAGTTAAAGTACTAAGTAACTCTTACTACTATCTTAAGTATAATCTTATACTAAGGTAATAATAACCTAAGGCTAGGTTAGCTTTAAGGTAAAACTAGTCTTAATAAGGTATAAATAAAAGCTAATTATTAATATTAAAGGATATATTTAGGAGATTAAAGATTACTCCTTATAAAAAGTTATTATAATAGTTAATAAGGTAATCTAAGTAAATACTATAGTAATAATATATTACCTCCCCTTAGGGGATATAGCTCTAACCTTTTATTAAGAAGTAAAAGTATTAGAATAAGGTGGGTTTTAGTAGTCTTAATTAAGTAATATAAAAAGTCTTTATATTATATATAATTAAGGCTATTTATAGTTAAATTACTATAGCCTCTATAGCTTATAAGTAAAGTAGGGTAAATTAGCTCTTTTAAAGTATAATTAGTTATTACCTAAGACACTTATATAATTAGTTACTTAAGCTAGTACCTTAAGTAATACTAGTAAAATCTCTTTATAGCTTAATTCTAGCTAATTTACTTAAAAATATAATAAAAAAGAAAATAATAAATATACTATTACTAGTACCTTATTCTTCTAGTACTAGCCTCCTCCTACTACCACTACTATTAGCGCTTATATAAAAGAAAATCTATATCTTCTATCTCTTTAGGGGGGGTCTTTCCTATTTAATATAAAGAATAGAGGATTCCTCCCCCCCTAGGCCTATTAAAGGCTATAATCCTAGTATTAGAGTTATTAAGGGCTCTAAGAGAAAGCGTCTAGAGAATATTATAGTAAATAAGTAGTTATTACTAATTAGTTCTAACTAGCCTCGTTAAGAGAAGGTATCTTAAAAATATTATAGTTACTAGTCTTCTCTCCTAGGCTATTACCCCTCCTAGTAGTCCTAGATTTTAACTACCTAATTAAAAGAGGCTATAATAGCCTCCCTTAATCCTAGCTATATAGTCTAGTAAGGTAATAGCTAGTAAATATAGTTATTATAGCTTTATATATTAGTTAAGACCTCTAGTTAATATAAATTAGGGCCTACCCTCTCCCTTATACCTTACCCTCTCTTTCTCTACTTATCCCTTAAGGTAAATATTTAAGATATTCTCTTTAATTAAGGTAAATAAAGCTTTATTTAATAATACTTTTATTATTATATTAGCTAGGTTATTATCTTTATTAATTTATTATATCTTAATAGCTTTATAATATTTATAGCTTTATTAGAATATTAGAATATTAATTATTAAGTATTTCTTTTTTATTATATTAAGCTTAATAAGGTATTTATATAAAAAGTATAAATCTATTAGTAAAATTATTAAGATTAATAAAATCTTAAGTTCTTTTATTATTAAAGTTAATATTAAATTAATTATATAGCTAGCTTTAGCTCTTTATATTATAATATATAATTCTAATATTAAAGTACTTTTTATAACTCTTTTTAACTTAGTTAATAACTATATTATAATATTAACTTTAATTTAAGTAGATTTATTTTAGTCTATTATCTCTTTATTACTTATTATAATAATATATCTAATCTAAGAACTTAAATCTTTATTATTAGTAAATAATCTATTAATAAAAATAAATAACTTAAGTACTTAGAGATCTAAGGAAAGGTATTTAATATCTTTATTTTAGTTTCTAATTTACTATTTAATTTATTAGTTAAGATTATTAATTTCTACCTAACTAGGCTCTTTATATTATATAATAACTAATAAATTAAATATTACTTCTAATTAGTAGATACTAACTAGGTAAATACCTTTAGTATATTCCTTAATATATACCTAAGGTATTAAAGCTATTATTAGCTTTATAGCTTAACCTTTTTATTAGAGATAAAGGCTTTTATCTTTTATTAAGGTAAGCTTATAGCTATTAAAAATAATTAAGCTATTTATTATTAGTACTTTATATAGCTTAGCTTAGAATCTTACTTTATTAAGCTCTTCTTACTCTTTTTATATAAATTCCTTTATAGTTAATCTAATTATATTATTAGTCTATATACTAATAATCCTAGCTTCTTATTCTTTTAAGATTAATAAGTATAAGTTATATATTAAGCTTATTATCTATAAATACTTATAGTAGTACTTTAAATATATTATCTACTAGTATATATAAGCTTTTACTATATTATATAGTAGCTTAATAACTCTTATAATTAAGTTCTAAGAGTATTAATAATATAGCTTTTTTAGTAGCTTTATTATAATTATCCTTTTTAATTCTATAGTTAATTATATATATACTTAGGTAATATCTCTAAGCTATAAAATATAGCTTTTTTATAGAGGTACTAAGGCTAGTATTAAGATTAGCTATTAGCTTATATATTAAATTATTAATAAGGTAATAAGGATATATTATTTTCTCTTATTATTATAGTTATATATAACTAGCCTTAATTTCTTATATAATTAGTAAGTACTTTTATTTTTAATCTTATTAACTATTTTAATATTAAAAATTTAGATATTATTATAAATAATAAGGTTAAATTTAATAACTTTAAATATATCTTTATTAATAAGTATTTTAGTTTCTTTTAATTATAATACCTAGAATAGTAATCTAGGCGTTATAATAATCTCTTATTTCCTTAGGTCTAAGAAAAGAGCTAGGTTTACTTTCTCTTTTATATTAAGAAAGCTCTTATTAATTAGCCTTTTATATAAATAGCCTCTTATCTTCTAAGTTAATTTCTAAGGTCCTCTTTCTTCTTTAATTAAAGCCCTAATATTAGATTACTAGTTATATAATTCTTAATTAGAATTATATAACTATTATTAGTCTAGTAGTACCTTAGTAGCTTTATTATTAGTTATTAAATAAGATAAGAAGGGTAATTTAGTTATTATTAGAGGATTTTAGCTATTATTATTTATAAAAAGGATTATTAGTATTATTACTAGGGGTAACTTAGTACTTACTATATATATTTAAGTAAGGGTTCCTTACCCTATAGTTATAGGGTTACTAGGATAACTTATTATTAGCTCTTTCTCCTTATCTTATAAGTAACCACGACTAAACCACACTATAGCAAGCCTAACGTAGCTGTGACTAGATAGAGGATAAGATCTAAGAGAGAAATTATTAATAAGCTCCTCTTCTTAATTAAGGATAAGTATAAAGACTAAGTAAAAGAGTTATAATCTAAATATAAATAAATATAGGCCTAAGGTAAGGCTAAAATAGCTTTAGTAAAAATAAATAACTTAGTTAGCTAAGAAATAATATAAGTTATTATTAAAGAAATAATTATTTAAATATTAAAGGAGAGCTAAAGTACTAGATAACCTTAACTATTATCTTAAGTATAATTTTATATTAAAATAATAATAATATAAAATTAAGTTAGCCTTATAGTAAAACTAGTCTTAGTAAGGTATAAATAAGAGTTAATTATTAATACTAAAAGATATACTTAGGAGGTTAAGGACTACTCCTTATAGGAGGTTATTATAGTAGTTAATAAGGTAATCTAGGTAGATACTATAGTAGTAGTATATTACCTCCTCTTAGGGGATATAGCCTTAATCTTTTATTAAAAAGTAAAAAAATATACTAAAGATAAGCTTTAGGTAAAGGTTATATTTAGGCCTAAAATAACCCTCTCTTAATAAATCTATATTATAGTAATAAAAGTAATCTTACTTAGTAAGATTCTATAAGATATTTCTAACCTTATAATAATACTTTTAGCCTTTAATAAGGTAAATATTATTATAATAAAAATATATTACCTTTAGTTTAAATCTAAAATAAAAGCCTTAATAATTATTAGAACTTATAATATAAAAATAATAAATTACTTTTATAAATAAAGAGTCTTCTTTAACTCTTAAGTATTTTAATATAAGCCCTTCTTAAAGATAATATAACCCTTATAATACTTCTAATATTATTAATATAACTATATAAGTAAGTTCTACTAAAATAAAAAATAATATAGTTAATATACTTACTAGACTTATATTAGAATTAAGCTATATATAGCTAAAAAAGATAATAAGAGGGAATTATATCTTAATTATAAAAGTAATTACTTAATATAATTCTAAGACTATTTTATAATATAATAATACTAATACTAAGCTTAGGAGGTATATTACTTTAGACTAATATAATTTAAGAGTTATTACCTAAGTCTAAATAAAAAAAGACCCCTAAGGTATTTAAGAGTATTATTACCTTTAAAGAGAATAAGGAGTATATAGTGCCTAAGAGGGCACCCTCTAGGACCCTCTTTATTAGCCTTAGTTTAAAGGCCCTTCTCTATATAGACTAATATATTAAAGTTTAACTTTATAAACCCTAAAGTAAGGTCTATAGGCCTAGTATTACTAACTATTCTATAGTATAAGAGTACTATACCTACCTTAGGAGAAGATAAGGTTAGGTAGGTACTATTATTAGCCCTAGTACTTAGAGAATATAATTATAGCTAAGGGGACCTACTCTTACCTTTACTACTATTATTAATAATTATAGAGTTAATCTAGGGTATAGTTATAACTAACCTAGTCTAGCTTAGATAACTAAATAAGGATTTTATTATAAAATATTTATAAAGATAATAATAATATTTAACTAGCCTTTTATTAAGAGGATAGTTATAATATTATTATAATCTAAGAAATATTATTAAATAGCCCTTTACTTACTTTTACCTTAGTACTTTATTAGTACTTATAAGGAGGGGGAAAAGTAGTTATATATATATATAAAAGGATTAAGAAGTTATTATAAGAAGCTATAATTAAGAAAGATATATATTATATTAAATTCTCTATAGACCCTCTTACCTTTATAAACCTTTATACTAAACCTAATATTAACTTATATAAGCTCCTTTATAATATCTAGGTAGTAGAGGCCCTTTAAGTAGTAGTTAGAGACTTTAACCTCTATTACCCCTCCTAAGATCTTTATAATAAGAAGTCTATATTTATAAATAATATAATTAAGACCCTTACTAATATTAAGACTATATTAGTTATACCCCTAAGGATAATAATATAATTCTACTATAACTATTATATAAGTACCTTAAACTTACTCTAAGCCTTATTAGTCTTATAAGGTAGGTATATAACCTTAAAGTAGAACCTAGCTAGGTTAGATTATATCTTATAATTATTAAAACTTTAAGCCTACTAAATAAAAGGGAAGAGGCTAATAAAGAAATAAAAGATAATTAATATTACTTTTATATTAATAAAAGTATTAACTTAGCTTTTAACTATAACTAAGATCTTAATAATAACCTTAATAAAAGTAGAGGTAGTCTATAAGAAGCTTATAATAGTAATAGAGGATATTATAAAAAAAGCTATCTCTAAGATAGGCCTTACTTAGGTCTAAAAGCTAGAGTAGTAGAACTAGGTAATTAGCTAAGTAGTTATTATAATAAAAAGATTATAAAAAAAAGCCTAGAGATTAAGAAATAAAGCTAATTAAGAAACTACTTATAATATAAGAAAGACCTAAGCTTAGGCTTTAGCTAAAATATAAAAAGCTACCTAGAGAATATATCTTAACTTACTAGGAGATACTTTAGTATTATAAAAGTAATATAAGTAAATAAAAAGATTTACTATAAACTATATAGTTAATATAATCTTAGAGCTAGCTTAGTTAAGCTAAGACTCTTTAGTATAGTTAAGAGAGGAAAAGGTAAAGGTATTAGCCTAAAAGTTCTTCTTAGCTCTAGTAGTTATTAAGCTTAATAAGACCTTAGATAAGGAATAGAGTACTCTTACTTATATATAAAATATAACTAATATCCTTATAGTTATTATTATAAGTAAAGTAAAAGATATACTAGGAGACTATATAGTATAAAATGCCTTAGGCCTAGATAGGGTCTTATATAAACTCCTAAAGGCCCTAGGCCCTTTACTTTATAAGGCGCTAGTAAAGATCTTTAATATATCTTTATAAACTAGATATTTCTTAGTATAATATTAGTCTAGTACTACTATAGTCCTCTAGAAACTAAGGAAGACCCTAAATAACCTCTAGATAGTAGGAGGATAGTGCTTAATAACCCTTCTTAATATAACTAGTAAGCTTTTTAAGAAGATTCTTACTACCTATATTATAACTATAGCGGAAAATTAGCTCTATATTAATAGTAGTCCTATAAGAGAAAGAGTAGTCTAGTAGGGAGTCCCTTAAGGTTTATTACTATCTCTTATCCTTTTTATCCTCTTTATAACTTTACTTTATAAAGCCCTTAACTTAACCCTAAGTCTATATATAATTAGTTTTATAGATAATATAAACCTACTATATATAAATAAAGACTATAATAAAACTAAAAGTTAGTTAGAGAATACCTAAATAATTTATAAAAAATAAATAAGAGATTATTATTTTAGCTTTTTAGTCTTAAAGTTTAAGTTACTATACTTCTAATATAAATATACCTTAAATCTAAGCCCTTTTATACTTAGAGATAAGGAGGTAAAGTTATCTAAAGATACTTACCTCTTTAAAGTAACCTTATTAGTAGGGTTAGGATAATAGAAATAAGTTAAGGCTATATTAAGGAAGGTATACTTAGTACTCTATATTTTATAACTTATAGTTAGAAAGTTATAAGGCCTAAAGGTTAAGGAAATAAGAGATATCTACTTATAAGGGATTTACCTAATTATATTATTTAGAGTAATAGTATAGTATAGTCCTATAACTAGCCTTATAAGGCTATAAGGGCTATAGCCTAGCTCTAGTATACTATTATATAGGTATTATTAGTAATCCCCCTCTCTTACTACTAGTGCTAGAATAGATAAATCTTATTACTAATAAAACGCTTATACTAAGACCTACTAAAGATAAATAAAGGGGCTTTAGAGAAAGACTAATATATACTTAAAGCTTAGGCTAATAAGGTCTAGAGAGTAAAAAAAGAATATAAGGAGATAAAAAGCTAAAGATAGGTAAAATAACTTACCTTATACCTAATATATAAGCCTTTATAGGCTAGGTATAAAGCTAAGGTGGCCTTACTTCTTTATATACTATAGTATATAAGCTTAATTATATTATAATTATAAATAAAAAAGATTAGCCTTAATACCTTCTTCTATAAATATTAGGTACTTAAATATAATATAAGAATATATTAGTATAAGAATAAGCTAGAGGATATTTATTATATACTTTTCTATTATAAGTTAATAGGCTAAGAATATATCTCTAGTATAGCCTTACTTTAAGAATAATAATATATACTTTATATACTAGACTACCTAATTAAGAGTAAGAAGATTATAAAATAAATATATAATTAATATAAGCTAATATATATAACTATTAGGCTTAAGATAAAGCTAGGGGGAAATAGGGATAAGGCTAATATAGAGTAAGGGTAAAAGTAAGGAAGGGCTTATAAAAGGGCTAAGAAAATAATTAAGAAGAGGGGCCTTATTAGCCCCTACTAAGAACTAATATATAACTAGAGTTAGATAAAGAAGTAAGGGTTTTCCTTTAAGGTCTTTAGTTTTTCCTTTACTTATAAAAATAGAGGGACTAGATAGATATATATAGTCTAATTAGTATAATTTAATAATAATAATAATATCTTATAAGTAAGGCTTAACTAAAGTTATTTAGAAGGTTTTAATATTATTTAGTAATTCTATTATATATTCTTTTTTATTAGTCCTTAAGAGATAAAAGGGGCCTTATTACCTATATTTTTCTTAATATATATAAATTTCTAAGTATATTAAAAAAGTCCTTATAGTTATAGTATTTAAGCTATTATAAGCTACTAGGGCTTTTTATATTTACCTCTTAGTAAGTATTATTTTTACTTTTACTATAGCTTTCTTAATAGCTTCTACTTATTTAATAATTAATATATATAAAGGTAAATCCTAAGATAGCTTTAGGATTATACTAAAGACTAATAAGGTTAAGATTAGCCTATCTAGGCTAGTAGAGTTATTAATAGCTTTTACTACTATCTATAGCTTCTACTAGGGTATATA
>JAEIJG010001169.1:0-13332 GCA_037289395.1 Beauveria scarabaeidicola
CTTTTATATTAAAGAAAACTGTTTATGACCACGTGGCTATGGTGGCCACCTAGCCCTACAGCACCCAATAGCGAATGCGGTGGGTGCGTGGCACGTGTACGTAGAGGGCGTAAATAGCTAGGATCTATAATAGCTAGTAGTGGCGCCTTATCACTAAGGCTATATAATAACACGTCTTTATTAGGTATTTCCCTAATATCTATCCTAATCTATTTCTTCTTAAGTTATATAGTAATATTCTGTGAGGTTGTAGTGAGAAGAGTGCTTGTATTTAGCTATGTGCGAAGGTGGGTTGCCTATGGTTGTAGGAATTATCGCTGCCCCGTCGATGCTTGGTCGCATCGACGACGCGACTAAGTACTTGTGTGCTCCCCACGTGACTGAGCCCTGTGTCTGTGCTCGTGCCCTACGTCCCCGCCACGAGCTACCTATGCTCTCGGTGCCTCTTCCTTGCTGTGCGCCGTCTGGGCCCTGATATATTCTTACTAATATACTATATATAAATTTACTACTATATATTAAGAAAGACCTTAATAAACGTGTTTTTTATCGCTTAATTAAAATCTATAATAATAACATTAGGGGGCGTAATTTCCGCCTATAAAGCTATAGTATATAGCTATACTAATTACCACTTAAATGCGTCTATATTTTCTTTTAATAATATAGAGAATACTATAGAAAAGGTAAAATATAAGGATATAATACTATTAATTTAGAGTAATAGTATATTAAAGTAATTAACTTTATATATATTATCTATAATTAATAATTCTAGGTTTCTCTTTTAATAATTAAGGTAGGATAAATATACCTAAAAAACCTATATAATTTAGTTATCTAGGCCCCTAAATATTTTATAGTAATAAATATTAGGATTTTCCTTAAGTTAATTAATAAATATAATAATAAAAGACCTAACACTATATTTACCTTACTAAAGCTTATATTAAATATTATATATATTATCTACTATAATTATAATAGTAAGATATTTACTAATAATTTATTAGGAAATAACCTATAAGGTTATTTTACTAATATTACTCTTTTATTTAATAATTTTCTAGAGTTAATTATAGCTAAAAATAAGCTATAAGTAATAATATATCTTTACTAAGGTCTTTAGGTAGGCTTTTATTTAGTAATTATAGGTTTTATTATAAAAAATAATATAATAAAAATTCTTAGATTAATATTATTTTATTAAGCCTTAAAAAGAATATTTATAATACTTTATATTTATATTATATTTAGTTAAAGTTAGCTTAATAAACTAATATTTATTACTTCTTTTATTATATTAAAAATATAACTCTTTTTTATTATTAAAGGTAACTTAAAAGCTCTTTTTTATAATTATATAACTAATTTTAACTTACTTAGCTCTAATTATAAAGAATACCTTATTAATTAAGGTAAATTAGTAGCTTATAAGGGAGGCTATTTTAATATATATTATTAAATAAGATAACGCTAGAATAAGCTATTATAACTTTAGGCTCTTAGTATTAATAGTAGTTAATAGGGCACTAGGGAGCTCTACTCTCTAATTAGCTAGAAATTTTTAGCGCCACGCTAGTATTCACTAGCGTGGCGCTAGTGAACAGGGGCCCACTTCTTTTGTCAATTGACCAGATTCTGCTGTCAAAATAGCAGCCCTCCGCAGCACAAGGCTCGCTTATTAGACTTATCTGCATTCAAGGTTGCGGTAAAGGTAGAAGCCGAGCTGCCGAGCTATGGCGGCCAGGACAGTGCGCGATACTCCACTGGAGTCTACCGGTACCGGTACAATGGATGGGGGTTTGAGCACTGACAAGCTGAATCGACAAAATGAGGTGGGGGAACGGGATGGTGTGGGCAAAGCGCATGATAAACCATGATGCGATTTCTGGGCCGCCATTCAGCTGGAGATGGTCGGTGGGGGCGCGAAATGCTGGGGTGTTGTATATGCGACTTGACTCGCGAGCTCTGGAATGTAGACTGAAGAGTAAAATGGCAAAGGAGAGACAAGGGCTTTGTTAAAAAGATGAAGAAACGAAAAATTGCATCCTGCAACATCGGCAATTACGGGAGTGGAGCGGGGGGGGATTGTCAAGGTCAGCCCAGGCACGCTGTTGATGTTGGCCATCCGTGGACCGTGGCCCGTGGGTGCGATCTCTGGTTGCGCGCGGGGTGGGGCCAGAGGGAAGAACTATTGTTTGTTGTATCAGGAGCCTTTTCTTTAATACAAAAGTAAATCAAGATGCCGTAATAGCGGTCGTGGTGCCAAGTGTGACGCAATGGACGCAATTGCTTGCCTGTTGTGGAAGCAGAAGCCCACAACGGACGGATAGAGGGAACACCCGGAAAAGTTGCGCCGCAGAGGGTGTACGCAGAGTTGTATGCAATAGATTGATAAGCGGGTGTGCAATAGATTGATTAACGGGTATGCAATAGGTTGATAAACGGGTGTGCGATAGGTTGATGAACGGGTCGGTCTCGAGATGAAGAAAGAAAATGCAGACGTTTGCGAAGAAACGGCGTCTCCCAGGGCGGTTAATTGAGGCCGTTTGAATTTCCGTTTCCGTTTTGGGGGACCGAGACAAGGCCGTTTTGTAAATTGTGGCTGGTGGGACAGACAGCCACAGAGACGAAGAGAAAAAGTGACGATTGGTGGCCGGCGGCTGGTGGCTTGTCACGGGCTGTTTCAACGGGCACGGGGCGTCGACGTGGCTTGTTGACTTTGGGCACCTAGATGGACGTTTTCTCTGGGACAATTCATCATCTCACGACAGCGTTGCTCTGCAGATTTACAGGTTGCACAGTACTTTTGTTTTGATTGACATGCTGCAGATTCTGGTTTCTTTCTTTTTTTTTTCTACTTTTTTTTTTCTCTCTTCTGCAAGCTGCACATAAATCATCAGCCCCAGCCCAAGCCTGTAATCCGTTCTCCACAGCAAGCCCAGCCAATCACATCCTCCACACGGCCGGTTGCAACCACGTCCAGCTGAGCTTGCGCTGCAGTGTTGATGCATCAACCTCTTTGGGCAACTTTTTGGGGCCTCGCTGTGTTATCCGTCCGGGATTAGCTCTATCCTGCACAGGGACAAGGCTCCTCTTGGTCGCAGACTGCATCAATATTTATGTTTCCGACTCTCTGACTCTCTCTCTGTCTGGGCCCCGTCGATGGCCGCAACCCCATCATTAAGACTGCATTGAATTTGATACAAGTTCGACTTGCTCGTTTACTGTTAGTAAAACAAAAAAAGCCAGGAAAAATCATCGTGCTTCTTGAATATGAGGGCATCTTTTTTAAAAAGACAAACAAGCAAGAGATCATCCAATCTCGTCCCCTCCTGGTTCACCATTAGGTAGGTACCTAACTACAGTCTACAGGCTGCTTTCGTGCTTGGCCCTTGGGTCTACAGCGCCATTTGCGCTGCCAATCTCACCGCACAGACGATTTGCTTGCTCCAGCACGAAGCCCACTGCACTTTTGCGCTTTTGCTCTTCTTCTCTTCCTCTTTTCCTCTTTCGCGCTATTGCTTATCCTCGCCGTCCAATCCCGTTCCCCTTCTTTTCCCCCTCCCTTCATTCCTCTCGCCTCTCCATTCTTCATGTAACCACCACCTGCCGTACCAACACTAACCATCTCCTCCTCACTCGGTGCCAAAGAAAAAAAAAGGCCGAAAACGAAAAAAAAAAAAAAAACGTGCTCTCGGCCGGGGCTTCTGCCACTGCTCGTCAATTCTGCCTTGGTTTTAGCCCGACACAGTAGCGCTGCCCCCCAAACTCAAAAAACCATCATAACCTCCTCCACCCTCCTCCACCCGTGCCCTCCTCTTCCTCTTCTTTGCTCTCAGCCCGGGACACAAGACGGCCAAAACTCTAAAAAAAACACGATTCAGCCTTGAAACAAACCTTAGCGGCAACCAGCTTGCTGAGCCGTCGAACCTTTTACCTCACTATGATAGAGGCTTCGACACGCACACCCTCAATGGATCCTTCCTACGGCCATTCTCGCACACGAACTACCTCCTCCTCCGTCTTTCCCTCGCAACCTCAACAACGCCAATACCATCAGCAACAGTATCCTCAGCACCAAAACCCTCCTCAGCAGCCGTACAGCCAGCATCACCACCAGCACCAGCATCAACAACAGCTGCAGCACCAGCATCAGGTCCATCCTAATCATCACGCTCACCACCACCACCACCACCCGATGCATTCGAGCCCGCAGTACCACGCTCAGCAGCCGTCGTCGCACTCGACCTCCAACCCTCAACTATGGCGCAGGTCGCCTTCCATCGGTGGCTTTAGCAACGCTTCGAGCTTTCAACAGGCACCCCCGGCCGCCTACCGCACCTCCACCAGCGATCTTCGCCGTTCCATCTCAAGTCGCTCCGTCGGCACCCAGGGCGGCGGCAGCAGCTACGTCGCTCTCCTCCGCAAGCAAAAAGCCACTGTATGGTGCGATCGCGCCCAGTATGAGGACCCCCGCCTCGTCGCCCAGCAGCGTGCTGCCAAGATGAGGGCCAATCTCGAGGTCGTCAGCAACAACCCGGGCCGCACCCAGACGGGCCTTGCATCCGCCAAAGTCGCCGGTAAGATTCGACACGGCAAGGCTCCCGTCGTAGGCTATGCTCCTGGAGAGACGCACGTCGGTGTCGGCGGTGTCCCGCTTCGTCTCAGCGCTAGGGAGATTGACGGCGACGGCAGCGACGAGGACGACAATACCGGGCCCATGATGGCCTCGCGCAAGGAACAGCAACACCGCCGCGCTGGCAGCAGCGGACGCAGCAGCACCGGCTCTGGTCGCCAGCCACAGTACAGGACCTCGGGGAGCGGCACGCCTGCCCGCAACCCCAGCCTGGCCGACACCCCTGAACGCACCGAAAGCTTTGTCACCACCAAGACGCATCAGCAAAAGCAGCCCACCAACGAATCGGCCGGACCGACAGATGATGCAGCAAGCGGACGTGCGCAAAGCTCTCGAAGCGGCAATAGTGAGCGTCGCGATGATGTCCTCGAGCTCGGCCAGGGCCCCAAGTTGGCGCACAACTCGAAGCTGCACTCGGCTCTCACGAGAGAAAAGAGCGTCAAGAGTCCCGAGGAGCTTAAGCGTCGCGGAAGTGTTGACGAGCGAACATCTACTCTCACCTCTGGCCGCCTCTTCATCGCCAACCCCGATTGATCCTTGAATCCGTTTTCGATATGGCCACGGCTCACAATCGGTCAACTGCTTTCTACTCTTATTCAGATCTTGTTTTCTACAACCACGTCTTTCGTTAATAATATCAGCACAAAAGTCGCATCCATCGTTTTGAGCATACCAATGGAATGGGGAGGTGCAGTCTGTTGCATACACGGCGTTTGTTTTTGTTTTAGGGCACTCGGATGATATCAATTCTCGCTCTATTTGATTTCTTGCATTGGAATTGGAACACACACACACACACACACACACACACACACACAAATCTTTTGTTGCCTCGAAAGAGACGGCTCGCTGCTTTGCTTTTTTTCAATAGCCCAATCAGCTTTCGCTTCATTTGGCTTAAACCAGGAGGCAGAATAGCTACTAAATCCTGTTAATGATGTTGAGGGTGAGCAAAAAGGAATTGGCGAATTGAATCTTTTCTTTCAACAGACTTTGGCGCCGTTTGAAGTCCGAGAACCCAATGACAGCCGTTATCGTTTTTCCGCCCGTTTACTGCCGCATTAGGGAGCTCGAGATTACGGATCCGCCTAGCTTCTCTCGTATTTGCAGGTATCCCTTTTATGACGTAGTGGCCAGCAGCCCCAAAGCGCCCTAACCGGCGTTGTCGAGGTTTAATGCCATAAAACAATACGAAAACTCGGCCTTGAGAGATGAGAAAGTCTACAGAAGGGCATTGTCCTCGTTGGTCGTGTTGTGCGGGTGTGTGAAAACTCGGCGTACTCGGGTGTGTGAAAACTCGGCGTACTCGGGCGCGTGAAAACTCGGCGTGCTGGTGCGCCCGGAAGCGCTGAGTCGGCGGCACTCTGGTCATATCAAGCCACCATCTAGTCTATACGGATTGGCCTCTCCTCCTTTCACACGCACCGAGAGGAAAACGAGCCTATTACACTAAAATAAAGAGCGAATTGGCTGATATTCGAGTTTCTCCACTTTATCTCGTGCTTCCAGACCCTGATGACTAAGAAAACCACTTTGGCGGTTTTAATGGATACGTGCCTGCCAGCGCGTCTCAAGTGAGCAGGGGACGCGTCGAGGTGCGATCCTAGCCGGCAGCCCAGGGCACTCTCGCCAACCGGCACGCGTTCACTTTCCTCCTTCTCCTAAAGCACAAACCGTCCTCGTCTATCCCGCCCGACACTCCCCGATTCTTGGCACATTACGACCCCGTTTCGATATTTTGCTTTGCTAGATTTGCCTTGACTTGACTCGGTTTCGCTGTTCATTTTACGTGCGGCCCAGATACATCTTGCACGCCGATGGTGGTGCTGGGATCTTGTTCGCTGCAAAGAGCATAGAAGGGACGTGTAATCACGCCGCTCACTTTGGCATCACAATTTAAATACGCCCAAATCTCGACATATCGAGTCGTACGACGCGGGCAGTTTCAACCAAACCCACCCCGGACACACTCGATGCCGCTCTTCGAAATGTCGGCCAATGTGCAGGAGCCCAACCCGGCCCGCAAGCGCAACCATGAGCAGTTTTCTGGCGATGAGGCGGGAGAAGATGGGCCAACGGACGAAGAGACGCCCTCCAAGCAGAGTGTCCGGCCATCAGGCAATGCTCGTTAGACAGCTCCAATTCTATGCGTTGCACCATCTACTAACACTATTGCAGTTTTGCCTTTGATCTCGAACAACCTCGTTGCTTCTTCACCGCAAAGCTCCCCTACTCTTACAGAAGCCGGTAGCGGCACAGCTGCCTGCAACCCCCCCTCACCCCACACACCTACCAAGGCCGGTGATGCGCAGCCTGCTGGCGCCGCACAAACATCCAACCCTGCTGCGAAGCGCAAGAAGTTGAGCGCGACCGAGAAGGAGGCTCGCGAAAAGGAGGCCAACGAAAAGAAGGAGCAGAAAGAGCGCGAGGCCGCCCAAAAGAAGCAGGAGCGCGACGAAAAGGCTGCCCTGAAGGCCGCTGAAAAGGCCCGGCAAGAGGAAGAAAAGGTTGCCCGCCAGAGGGAGAGAGAGGAGAAGCGAAAGAAGAAGGAAGAAGAGGAAAAGTTAAAGGCGGAACAGCGCGAGGAAAAGAAGAAGCAAAAGGAGGAAGAGGAGAGACGCAAGGAAGAGGAAAAGGAAAAGAAGGCTCGCGCCCAGCCCAAGTTGATGAGTTTCTTCAGGCGTCCGAGTACGCCCAAGAAAACTGCCCCCAACATCGTTTCGAACTCGAGTCCGGCAAAGGGTACTATCGATTCGCCCGACAATACGACGAGAGTAACAGCATACGGCAAAATGTTCAACCCATTCTGTGTCAGAGAACACACCAAAATGGCTTCCAGCATCGGTATTATGGATGAGGAGACTCGCGAATCAAAGTCAAGAATATTGGACGAGTGCATTGTAGGAGAGCGCAAGGCCGACGTAACGTTTAACCCGGTATCTCTTTTTGCGCTGCCAGGTGCGAGCAAACCTCGTGGGAAACAACATGACCAGGTTCGTCAAATTATGGAAGCGGTACACAAAGAAATGGAACGCTCGGGTACTACCGCGGCGGCAAATCTTGTTGAAGCTGCCAGAAAGAAGCTCGCTGGTATTCCAGTCAAAGTCATTGCCTTTTCGCAAGATGTCCGACCCCCATATCACGGTACCGTTACCCGTACGCCGTTTGCTCTGGGTCAGGGCAATATGAAGAGAGTCGCTCGTCGGTCCGCTACCCGACGTCTGCAGCTGGACTATGATTATGATTCAGAAGCCGAGTGGCAGGAAGAAGAGGGTGAAGACCTGGACGCCGATGACGACGATGAGGAAGTGGACGACGAAGACGACATGGATGGGTTCCTCGACGATTCTGAAGACGCGGGTCTCACGCGCCGCACATTTGGAAACACTATGGAGCCTGAGACTACCGGCATCTGCTTCGAAAATGAGAACCGCAAGGCATCCAGCCAAGCCGCTACATGTAATAAAATGGAAATGATCCTTGGTTAGTATTGGGCTTTTACTGTGCATTAGCTTGTACTGACCTTGTCTAGACATATTTCACAATAACGCCAGTATTGACCCTTTTGCGACGTCATATTGGCAACCAGAGCCCAAGGCAGCCCTCGCAACGACGGTCACAACATGGACAGCTGAAAAGATGCCGCCTCCCCCAACACCCGCCAATGCTTTTGCTGCTCTCAATGCCTCGAGTACTGAGAGTGCGCCTGTCAAAATTGTAAAGGCTGAGATAATGAATGATGTCAAAAGGGCCATTCTACAAAACAAGGCGCTCTCGAAAGCTGGCATTATTGATTTCGTTTTTCAGCAATTCCGTGACAGGGCATCTCGCACAGAGGTGAAGAATACACTGGAGCTTGTTGCCGAGAAGAAGAAGGCGGGCAAGATGAACGAGTGGGACCTAAAGCCTGGGCATGAGATTTCTACATGATGGCATTGGCATGCTGTCCAAACCTGCATACACAAGGGATTTACATTTAGCGCGGCGCATTTCGACTTTGCTTTCATGACACTGGTTCGAACCTTTGCCACCCGAATGGCGCTGTATATATTGCTGAATAGTTTGTTTCACGTGAATATGACGAAGACAAGATCAATTTAGTTTTCTTTGATGCGAAAGCTGTATACTTGTTTGGCGCGTCAGGAATGGTGTCCAGACGTTGACTCCCAGTAACCAGGAAACATAGCAGCCACTGCACCTTGATCAATAGGACGGAAAGTCTTTCAAAGAAATAAAAGAGAGCCGCTTGTGTGCTTGATTTGATGGGGAAAAAACATGATTACCGTGCTTCGACGTCATCCCAGTTGTCCGCGTGTCTCGGCCAGCGGGGCCGTCCTGCAGGGGGATTCCCCCGAGTCCCAGGCTTCGGCTTCCAATCCACCCATCATCTCTGACTAGGTAGCTACTCCCTCCAACAAACACAGGAAAACCGTCCGTCTTTCGACACTCGACGCAGCCACGAGGGATTGGCAAGCTCTGGCTTACAACTTGTTGCTCGACGCCCGGTAGTTTCCGGCCAAGTCTTTTTTACCTCAACCGAGTCCATTGCTTCTCACAAACGACGCGCGCGACACTGGGGTCGACGTCATGAACGAATCCACGATACGACTCTAAAAACCACACGCGCGCACGAGCACCCGCGACTATACTTTACCTCAGAGGGGGGTATGAGATGAGAAACCATCAATTATAACCATGGAAGACCCGTGGAGCACGCCGTGGGCGGTAGATGACCCCTCCGCGTCGCCCAGGCTGCCACTGCGCGAGGAGTCCAGGATTGCGCCCAGCGCTGGCGGCTTCGAGCGCTCCTCCCCGTGGGGCGGGGCGCCGCCGCGGCAACACAACGGCGGTGAGGCTGGGAACGAGGATGGGGATAATGGCTGGAGCGGCTGGGACGACGACAAGCAGATTGCGTGGGACGCAAGACTAGCGCCGCTGGAGGAGTCGGCGGATGGGCTCATGACGCCGTGGGGGATTCAGGAGGAGGAGGACGGGGGTGTGCCCGACTCGGCGGCGGCGAGTCTTGGCGCGCGGATGGGGAGGGTGGAGAGCAAGGCGACGATGCTGCTAGAGGACGAGAAGGATGCGTGGACGGCGCCGCGGGAGCAGGATGCTGTGATAGCGACAGCGCCGGATGGGGAGTCGGCGCGCGCGGAAGAAGCAAAAGGAGCGGAACAGGGAGAGGGAGTTGCTCGGGAGGAGGGGGAGCTGGGAGGTTCAACGTTGGGCTGGCAATCGCAGCAGCAGCAGCAGCAGCAGCAGCAGCAGCAGCAGCAGCAGCAGCAGCAGCAGCAGCAAAGGGCGTCCAAGGTGCAGGAGCTCGTCGACATGTATGACGGGATAGCAAAGGAGGCGGTGCGGCCAGCTGCAGAGCCGGCCATGCGAGAGTTGAGGTCGACAGACTCAGCAGAGGCGCCTCAAGAGGATGTATTTGGCCATCCTCACGTCTGTGATGACGTTTCTGGCGTTGTCAAGGATGATGATTCTGGCGAGAATCAAGGGGCCACAGCAATTGCCGCTGAGGCGCAAGCCCCCCGCACTGAAGAACTTGGTTTGGTAGAAAGAGCTCCCTCATTGAGTGATGGTATAGCCAACGAGCAAAAGGAATCTGCGTCAGTCAATACCGCGCATGATACCACCAGCGACGAACAACCAAACCCGCAGCAGCCACACCTCACCACCACGCAACCCAACACCCAACACGCACTCTACCCCATCAACCTCGCCCATCTCGACGCCTTGTTCCCCTGCAGCAACCCCCCCTCCGACACCCCTCCCGCGCCCATCCCCGACAACATCTTCGCCTCCACCTCCCTTACCACCATCTCGGAGCGCAAGACCTGGTACCGCCTCTCCCGGCTCGGCTCCGCGCGCTTCCACGACAACGGTGACGACGAGGCTGCCTACCGGCGCGTCGCCTGGCCCTCGTCGGACATTCGCACCAAGACGCTGGACATTGTGCGTCGCTGGATGGAGCAAGACTCGATTGCGGGCCGCGTCGTGCTGGGCGGCGGCAGGAAGGCGGGGGGGCCGCTGGGGGCGAGCATGTTTGGGTGGGACGACGGTGCGCCGCAGGTCGAGATTGGGGAGCTGCTGCTGCGGCGGCGGCAGCAGCAGCGGAGCGGACATGCAGACAGTAAGGGCAGCAGCATGGCGGAGCGGAGCGACGATGGGGTGCGGGAGAAGATGCATATGATGGAGACGGCGGGAGTGCGGCGGTCGCTGGCGGAGATGCCGAGATCGCCGTGGGATGATGATGAGCCGCCGAGCGGGCGGAGAAGCTCGGTCGAGGCCGCTCCGCCTCCCCCGAGGCTGGCTGAAGCGGATGCTAGGTTAGAGAGAACCAGCGAGCCTGCAACAGCGCAAGCCGAGTCTACAAAGAAGGGCGAGGACGAGAACGACGATGACGACGACGACGACGATGATGATGATGATGATGATGATGACTGGGGTGAGATGGTCTCGTCGCCGACAGTCGATGCGAGCACCACGTTTTCCTCCTTTTCCGCCCCCGTGGCAACAAAGGCATCGCCGCCACCGCAGCAGCCGTCCTCCGATGTGGCCTTGACCGGCCTCGGGTTCCTCGAGTCTTTGGCAGCAAAGCCCATGCGGTCGAACCCGCCGCCGCCAATCCGCACCGCTGGCATAACCGGCCTCGGTAGCTCGACGGCAGCTCCGTCGTCGTCGTCGTCGCCAACGTGGACGCCCACCCTGAACTCGCCGCCGGCTCTCGAACCCACCACCACCACCACCACAACCCGCGTGTCCGCGGACAGTGCGTCGCGAGCAAAGCCGGCCGTTGTCCACGGCGCGTCCACGCCCGTCTTGGAAGCGCCGCGTGCCTCGACAAGCAGCAACAGGGTGTCGGCGGAGCATGTCTGGACACCAGTCGCGTCGACACCGACGACGACGGAGCACAGGCGGTCGACGGAACATGCGTGGACGGCTACGCCGGCTACGCATCGCAGCTCGTTCATGGAGACGGCGTGGACGCTCAAGGTCGTCGGGCCGGTGAGCGTGACGACGCCGTCGGCCACGTCTGCGAAGCACTCGGTTAGCAAGTCGGTATCGGTCACGGATACGTGTGTAGTAGACGAAAAGGCTATCGTGGACGAGGCACTGCAAAGTCTCCCTGACTTGTCCTATATGCTGCACTAAGAGCAGCACAACACATGACGAACATGAAACAAGAACCAACCTGGTGTATAATAGTATGCATAGCTTAGCGATTGCACAGTGAAAGAAAATTCGCCTATTTATTAATCTTTTAATTTCAGTTTATAATGGCCAATGCGCCCATTTCTCTACATGCTTCCCATGATGCTACTATAAAGCTATGTACATTAAAGTCGAATAGCGCCCTCGCCCGGCGACCCCTCACTTTCAGGCGTCATGTCGCCCTCTGCGGCCTTTCGCGACGGCGGCCTTACAAACATGAGCGCGAGTAGCGAGATGGACGACAGGACCGCAATATAAAAGTACGGCAGCCCCGTGTACAGCCCCTTCTTCTCGAGCCCGACATTAAACAGCCACGCCAGCACCGGGGCGCCCACAAACGACCCCAGTACCTCGGCGGTGCCGATGAGGGCGTACAGGCGCGACGTGAAGCTGGCGTGGACGTAGTGCGAGACGGTCGCCCTGGCGAGCGGGCTGTCGGCCGCGCCGAGGGTCCCGACGACGAGGCCGAGGACGAAGACGGCAATGTTGGGGCTAAAGGCTTGGATGGCGGCGCCGAGGACGAGGCAGGCGGTCGAGGCGCGCGTCAGGAGCAAGTCCTTGGCGAAGACGGTGTAGTAGCTGCCGGCGGTGAGGCGGGCGGCGAGATGCGGCAGGGTGCCGAGGACGACGAGGGCGAGGACGCCGAGGGGGGAGAGGAGGATGGAGGTCTGGCCGAGGGTCCAGCCGTAGTTTTTAGAGACGTACTGGATGAGGGTGGAGGCGTAGGCGGTCATGCGCGCGTTTTGGAAGAGAAAGGTGACGAGGATGAGGGGGACGTTGGGGTTGCGGAGCATGGAGAGCGAGGCGCGGAGGTCGGCGAGGCCGCGCGCGAGGTGAGTGTGCAAGGAGGAGGAGGAGGAGGGGGATGATTTGGTTTTGACGGCGAGGGTTTCGGGGACAAGGAGGAGGAGCAGGATGAGGCTGGGGGAGATGCCGATGACGATCCAGATGGGCACCCACGGGCCAAACTTTGTCATGAGCACGCCGGCGAGGAGCGGGCCGAGGAGGCCACCCGTTGCGGAGCCGAGACTGACGTAGAGAAAGTTGGTCGATCTAGATGGAAATAATCGTTAGTAACCGGTTCGGCGTGGGGGGGGGGGGGGGAGAAGAACAAAGAAAAAAGGATGACATACTTTTCCTCTTCGGAGCTCACGTCGGCGGCCATGGCGTACAGTGTCTGCAGCAACACCGGGATGCCGCCGCCGGCGACCTGAAACAGGTTCCCCCAGAGGAGCAAGTACGGGTCGGCGCGGACGCGCTGCCGTAGCGGCGGGCCCAGCATCAAGGGCGTGAGGAAGAAGGAGGCAAAGAGGCCGAGGTAGGCGAGCAGCGCGGTAGGCTTGCGCCCGAAACGGTCCGACATGGCGCCAAACGGGAACGCGGTAATGAGGGCTTGAGTGCGTATTGCGTCAGTACATGAAACCTTGGGTCACACATCTCAGACACAATATATGTAAATGTATAAAAAAGCA
>JAEIJG010001170.1:0-13294 GCA_037289395.1 Beauveria scarabaeidicola
AGAAAAAGAAAAAGAAAAAAAAAAAAAAAAAAAAAAAAAAAAAAAAAAAAAAAAAAAAAAAAAAAAAAAAAAAGTTTGGCCCGCAAGGCTATATCTTTGACGACAGAGGGACTCGAACCCTCGAGACTCTCGTCAGTCGAATTAAACCCATCATATGGGCAAGATGCAAAATCTTGAACCGACCGCCATAACCACTCGGCCATGTCGCCATTGCCATATACGATTGTAATTTGGTTTGCAAAGTTGAAACAATTAGTATCTATATAGTGACCACGTCCCGTTGCCAGATACGGTAATTGGTTTGCAAACTTTCAAACAGTCGGAATCTATAAAGCAAGTCTTGTCGCTAGACGGCAGCCAGGATACGCGGTGGCAAGTTGTCGTCTGCGTCAGCCTTGATAACTCGGTGAAATCAGTTACAGACTGCGCCCTCGCAGGAATTTCTTAAGGGAAGGGCCAGGTTAGCTCATTGTGATTGTGTGTCGTGGAAAATGTGAGCAGCTGGCTAGAGGCTAGAATTTGTTCCCAATGTCTGACCGCCCGCCCGTTCCCCGACTAGCGCCTTCGGTGAAGTAACGCTTCGGAGAGCTGTGGACATCTCCCTCCTTGTCCGATATCCATATCTTGCCTGGATCTGGGTTGATTAAATCTCTACGTTTTTGCGGGCGCGGGTTGCGGACTCTGCTGGGCATTGGGCTATCTTTTCGGTGAGCCCAGTCTCCATTCCACACCACCTACCTAGGCCAGCTCAAGCAGGCAATGCCCCAGCTTCCTCAAAGCGAGCAACAATTTGCAAGAGTAACTCGAATGGAGAGTATAAGAACCCCAAGTCAATAGTGCCCCTAGAGTCGGGGTATAGTAAGCCTAAGAACCCATTTGATCCCAAAATTCTCCGATTATTTGACTAATACATGCCGAGACGGGTGTACCGATGCAGATAATGTCTGTAGTCGTACTGTCATGAATCTAAACTCAATTCAACAGAGAACCCCGTCGATTTTATACTGGTTTTCTGGAGTTAGTCATGTCCGTCGCGCGTACCTGGATCGCTCTCGGCCGAGAGAGCGGCGGAGACACTGAAGCGCGATGGAGGCGGAGATAAAAATAGCGTCTGAGATGCGTTATGCGCAGGTACTGATTATGGAATGTGATGAAAAAGACACAAGATCGTCCAAGCACTAATATATTGTCCGCGGGAAGATGCCTTAGGAGAACCCAGTGTCCGAAAAGAAGCAATCCATGCCAACATCCATACCCGGAAACCCCGCCTCAAACCCGCCAGACGGAAATCCAGCTTCCGTCGGCGTATTGGTTACAAACGAACCAAGACTATTCTCCAGAATACCAAAACAATGTGCCAGCGCATCTCTTGCACTTTGTGCAATCTTTATTTCCCACGGCTCTCCATTTTCCATGGCCTCTGTCATTGCCAGGACCATCGCCAGGAAGACGTAGCTCTTCACATTGGTCTCGCCGTTGCCGATGCGCTTCTCACATCTCTCGAGCATATCGACCACGGATCTTTTGAGCGCATCGCGTACAGTCCGCGTGCGGTGGAGCGTGCCGTCCGCCTGCTGCGTCTTGGTCTGGATGATGAGGTCCAGGCTGATGGCGGTGTTGGCGGACCGCAGCCCTTCACGAAACAGGCCACCGGAAAAGTCGAGTAAACGGGAGAAGCGCGCGTCGGGCTCCGGGTTGATGAGCGCGAGGCTGGCTTCGGTGCAGGCCTTGAGGGAGTAGTGGAACGCGGGCGTCGTCCGAGCCTCACAAGCAAAGGGGCTGTGTAGCGGCACGACGAAGCGGCGGAGGAGGAAATCGACCATATTGCGTTGAAAGGCGCATGTCTTGTCCGGGTAAGCTTGCAGTGTCAGTGTTGCTTTTCTTTGCGCGGTGCTGAGGGCTGTGCTCAAGCTCATTGCTTCCGGATAGGAGAGGTCCGTTTTGATGGTATTTAGATACCGCACGATTTTGATGCGCACGGGTAGAGCGTAAGCGAGATGGCGTTGTAAAGCTGTGTCCGTATACACGGACTCGGGTTTCGGATGCAAGGCTTGGGTGTCTTCGTCAAAGTCGCGGTCGTCAATGTTGGATGGGGGCTCGGTGTCATATTCGTCTATCGAGATGCTTGGAGGCATCGCAGTATCCAATGACCCCTGTATAAGAAGCTCCAAAATAGTGTACCACAGTCTACGCCTGAGTTCGCCTGTGAAGGTTGACATGCTTTGAAAATGTTTTGGGTCATAGTGCAGGCCAAGCTGCATGGCACGATGGAGCAGCGACCCAAGCGACATCCACACTAGGTCGCTACCTACTGAGTAAATTTGTCTCGCAACGACAAGCAGACAGTATAATTGCAGCCCCCGGACTTCCAGGCGGTCGTTTTCCGAGGGACCTGCCAGCCACGTCTGTGCGGCATATATCCATTGATGAATCTGGGCAATACTTGGAACAGTCGTGGAAGCTTCGCTGCGATCCTGCAGGCTAGATCCGATGGCAACGACCATTAATACCAAGAGGCGTGTCTCCATAGTGGCACTTTCTTGAATTTTCCAGTACTGATCGTATAGTTTCCAAAAAGAAGGGATGTGCAAAATCCTGATGGTGGACTCGAAATACGCAAAGTACTCCGTCGCCATAACATCGGCAACTTCACGGCTAGGAGGCATCAAGTCATATCCTTGCATGCCAAATAGTCGACTGGGGCGGCAGAGTTTGGAAGAGCGTGCAAGCCGCTTGCACTTCTGCAGCACCTCAGCCGCGTCGACGAGTACCGTCTTGGCATCCAAAGGCAGGCCAGAGTCTTGCCGGGGGCCCAGAGTTTCCATGTAGCAGGTGAAAATTGGACCAAACTGTGCATGACAGTGTCAGCTTTCGGCATTACTAAACGGGATAGTGCATAGGAGTGCAGCATACCTCTTGACCAGCCCCCATCCAGTGACTCCATCGCAGTATGCGGGTCTTGTCCAAGACGATTTGCGAATCATGAGCAGCAGATTTCCGGGCAAATATGCGATCATCACGCTGCGGAAGCTGCGAGATGAAGCTGGGTTTTCGAGTCTCTGGTGCCTTGTCCGAACTGTTTGTCGCGGCTGGACCGGGCTGTGATGCTGGTGGGCTCTGTAGTAAGGTAGGGGGCACCGGCGTTGCCTCGTGGTGGACGGGGTCGTCGGCAAAGGAATCAGGCGTATTACTCCCCGACGAGAAAATGACAGAGCGCCAGTTATTTGAACGTGGCTTCTCTGCTGATTTTGACGCTTGCCACAGCTGCGGCGATGGAGGCGCCTGGTAGTTGCAGGCCTGCTGCGTCTCTTTGCAATGCTGGCACGGGTGCTCTCGGTTGCACTTGATTTTCCGGCGGCGGCAGGCCATGCACGACAAGACCCGTCGCCGCCGTCGACGGACCTCGCTGGGAGGCTGCTGCATGTCTCTATGTAGAGCCAGTCTCGGCGGATACGAGTTTTTGTGGTGATGCAGGGCCGCGAGCGTGTCGTGCGAGCGCCAAGTTGGCAGAGGCTATCTCCGTCTCGGAGTAAGGGGGGCTCCGCCCGAGCGGATTTATGCGCATTATTCCTAACACGAGCTTAACTCCGGCTAACGAGATATCGCATACGCCATAAGCCGGGATATTGATTATGCCGAAAAGAAGAAGAAGAAAAAAATCAGTCGTAGAAAGATGAAATATTACTAAACACTGGTTCCAAGGTTTTTCTCCTGCTATTTGCATGGCTGTTGCAGCGAATAAACAAGCGCAGCTCCTATACGCCATGCACATGATTGTTGCTGAAACACGGACTGCTTTTCTGTGCTGGAACAGGAGATGCAGCCGCATTCAAGCCTGACCGCTCGTCTCATATAGACGAATGCTATAGATTCAGAGGACTTTGTCAGAGGAACTGACTAGGTGCATATTGCGTTGAGTATGGAATTAATTAGGTACAGAAGAGCGATCCAAGTACCCTACAGTATTGGCACTTCTACATCGTTTCTCAACACGAGCGGCAAGATGCACACATTCTGGTCTAATATGTCAGAGCAGGCCAAGTCGAAGTGCCTGGATTGTCATTGTCGTGTTGCTTTACTACCGATGATCCATTGCCAAGTTCCACGAGTCAGCAGAACATGCTGTAGCGCAGTTGACGGGCATTTTGTGGCTGGTCTTGTAAAAGAGGAACCGAGAAAATGCTGGAAAAAATCCACAGTGTCCCGCAAGAGTACAGAGTGTTTTATAAAGGAAAGGAAGCATGAAGAGATGCGCACTCTCTCCGCAAAAGTGTTTCCTTGCTGTTTTCGATCAGTGGGCTCAGGTGTGGCATCTAATCAACCTAGACAATCGAGTTAGCACGATGGTGCATTGAGAGAGCCGAGAAACAGATTTGCGAATAAAACAGATCGTGAAAAATGCATTCTTACCTAGAATCTCTTACCTAGCAAATACCACAAGCCGAACTTTTACTGCTGGATCGCCCGCCTCTGTCTCCTCTCTTCGATGAGTCGTTTGTACTTGTCGGCTGCGACCAGTGCCTCATCCTGTCTACCCAAGTTTGCCAGGCAAACTGCACGGTAGCCATGGAATTCTGGTGCAAGGTCATCAAGCAAACCGTTGCAGTTTGCGATGACACGAATCGCATGGTCGGCCTCGCGTAGCACACGGTCGAAGGCGTCCTCGGCAGCATATAGCGGGATCATGGTATCGCAAATTGCAATCTGGTCTCTGGCCCAGTCCATATAAATCTCCGGATAGAGCTCCAAGACGCGATCCAGGTCAATCTCGATATCCATGCTGCCTGCTTGAGGGGGGAGGGTACCAATTGAAAACGGGCTGAATAGGCTAAACGGGCTGCTGTTACCAGTCTCAGGTGGCGATTGGGCTGTCTTTATATAGTGTGGTAAGACTCATGACGCACTGCGTGATGCGCTTACAATGAGTGGATCACTGAAGCTCTCTGCGAGTCACTGGTGTCTCAGTTCTATGTTCAACAAAGACGTGGTTCATGGTCACACCTACGTACGTCGCTATGAGGGTAGTCTTTGTAGTTAGCGGAGCGAGTGCTACGAGTGTATCTCATAAAGGTGAACAAGAGTCAGAAGTTGACTACTGTCAAGTTATAATATATACGATCTTGAGAAAGAGGGTATCTTTTGATGATAAGCCACTAATAAGAGAGCTCATATACATTCCCCGAATCTGCCAGGATCGCCCTTGCGCGGAGACGATGCTCCGTACACAAAAGCTTCTGGACGTGATTGAGCACTAGCAAAACCCTCACCTTTATGCTTCATCCCTAATAATTTACTATGCATTCTTTTACTTTTCTAAGTCTATTTCTCCTTCGACCACATTGTGTCTCTGAATATACCCCGCAAACATCGTTGACGACGTTGATGGAATAATTCCTTGTGTTCATCGAGGGCCTCTTGCGCCTCTGACTTCCTGCCTAGGCTGAGTAAAGCTGCCCATCTATCACAGCAAGTCTTAGCATCCTCCTTAGTGGTACTGCCCCTTGAGTTCTGAATGGATTAAAGATGGCGATAAGCCCAAGCCGGCAACTCCAACCAACCTCCACAATCAAAGGAATGCTTCATATTTCTATAAAGTTCTTACAGCGAAATTGTCAAAATAACCTGGTAGAAGTCTCTCATGGTGCACAGTCTGTAGGTTTACCGAAAAAGTTTAACATCGTATTCCCGGTTGTGTCGGAGGCGAGTCGTGACGGAGATCAGATCTGTGATGGTGGTGCGAGTCATGTGGCTGTCCCTCGCCTGCTTATACCACTAGCCTAGCCTGGAAGTGAATCGAAGTCCTTTCTATAGAAAATGAAGGAATCAATCAAAGGGGTTTCAAAGTGCAACAGATGACTGCTAGTTGTTGGATTGTAAATCCTTTGTCGGACGTTTGTGGAGTAGTAAAACGCGGCCTGGAGAAGGAATACATGCGAAGCGCAATTTCATGCGCGGCGCCATGAGTCTCATGTACGACAGTTTCCATCAGAAAAAAATCGCAGATGAGAAAATTATCCGTCAAAAGCTACTGTATTTTGCAACATAAGATTGCGGCTTTCAAAGATGCCAGGGAAGAGGCGGCCCTATCGCCACGCTGGTGCGCTAAATAGTATAAGTACAAAGAACAGAGACCAGTCCGAGGGGGCGGGGTTGAGGGTGTTATCGCTATTACTTCTCTGTTTCACCCCTTTCTCTATTTTTAGAGTATTAATTTCTAGGTACACAGTCGTCATTTGTCTTTGAAACAAGCTACTAGTTCCATCGTGCCTTGCCCTTTGCTGTCATTCCGGATTTCTCATGGCCAGGTTCCTCTTTGTGAGCACCGAACTTCTTTCAGCCTTGCCTTTCACAGCCATCATGACATGGAAGTGCCACGAGCCTCTCGGGTTGCCTTTTCCACTACAACACAGCGCATTTAGCTGCCCAGTGCGCCTGTCACGCCAAACTGAAAGACGCCTGTACAAGGCCTTGCAATACTATCCCTCCTCAGCCGCCCCCGGCCCCGATAGCCTACTACTTAGCGTCGGTTATTAGTTGAGCTGAGACAAGGCTGATCGCAGAATGATTCATTGTGGAGGCATCCCAATTAGGCAATGTGAGTCAACCAAGACTCAAGAACTAAATTTTAGACTTTATCATTTCCACCCAATCAAACTGCAGTTATAGTGCCAAAATGAGGTATATATAGATTCATAAGTGACTTCTTTGAGTGTAGAGAGTATTACACACTTTTACTGCAATCGCTCAATTGGCAAGGCTTCTTTCTTCCCGTCGCCTAGCCCAGAGACTCTCACAGAAGTCACCACTTTCAACACCGTCAAGATAATCGGAAGCGGAGCAATCGGCGGCCAGCAAACCGCGACCATGGAAAGCAAAGCTCCCTCATTATGCAGGGTTTGCGACATATCCCTAGCTAGTCCAAGTCTCTGGCGGCAGCACGCAAAGAGCGACTGGCAGTATGTTTCGTACCCTCTCGCGAATGAGGTTGCTGGCGAGATGCTAACTCACAGTGTTGTTATTAGTGTGTATAATCTGCGGGTCAAGGTGGCAGAGCCTGGCACCATCATCACGCCTCCCTCATCATCCCCGCGTCGAAAGACAAGCGCAGCCTCGAGCCGCCGGAGCGAGTCAGATGGCGATGCAGGTATTGAATCTGACTACGATTCTGGAGACTTGGATTGCAATACTCCCGCCGCAGTGCATTTCAACCCTCAACAGTGTCTCTTTTGCAGCACCAGAAGCACCAGTTTACACGACAGCCTACAGCACATGTCAAAGACGCACAGCTTCACAATACCATATCAAGAATACCTCACCGTTGATGTCGAGACGGTTGCCGCATACATGCATTTAGTCATTCATGGATACCATGAGTGCATCCAATGTGGATGCCAACGGCGGACAGTGGAAGGCATTCAGCACCACATGGCGGCTAAAGGGCACTGCCGGTTCGACATTGCTGCCGACATTGAAGAGTTCTACAATATCCCTTCTCAAAATTATACAGCCGACGCCGAGTCTCTGCTCTTACCGTCTGGAAAATTCCTCAGAAATCCCACAAAGGCATGTGGACCTTTACTTTCGCGGATGCCTCGCGCCTCGACAAGACGGCGCATGGCGCTGACAGCACTGTCGAGTTCCAAGTCCAAAACACCCAGACCCCATTCACCAGCTCGTAGTAGTGGCGACGTGCAAGCGTCGTCGGACGCCCGACTTTCACGATTGGGCCGGGGAGACCAGCAAAGTCTGGCGCACCTGAGAGATTACCAAGTTCGTTCCTTGGTGACGACTGGCGCCAGGGCAGTTGACGAGGCGAGAAGGGAAGCCAAGCATTCAGAGCTCAAACTCTCCAAAGCTGGAAATGTGACACTGATGGGGACGTTTAGAGCCGACACGTCGAAGCGATTTAGGGGTCCTTGGGGTTAGTCCCGGCAGATTTTCGATTTTTTGTCATTTCCAATTGGGATACGTTTTGCTTAGTATTACATCAGTCCAAGACAGAAAAGCCCGTCTCACATTTGCGACCGTACTGCTTATCTGTGCCCTTGACCGAATAGATTCAGTCTCTCCTGGCCGCCCGAGAAGCCTCACAACGACCGCTAGGCTGGTTGGGAAAAAAGCGCCGTTCTTTTTTGCCACCAGCCAGGGCTCATCAAAGACCGGAAACTTTACGCGCATGATTGCCGGCTTGTGAACGCGGTATTTGAGTGGAAAGTCGATGACCTTTCATCTGATAAACCAACATGTCGGTCAAGACTACAGATTGAGATGTCAAAACCTGCACCAGATGCTCCCAGGAGCTCCGGCCTCGATGGCCTACGTCTGCTCGTTCTCAATTGCAACGAGGACTACATTGTGAATACACCTGGTCCAGAATGGCCGTACGACAATCTTCTCTGTGACGGGTACCCAACCAGAGAATGGCGCGACCTGCCTAAACAAGTCAACGCAACCGGTCTTTGGAAGGGCACCGAGGATGGGCGCCTGATATTCGTCGGGGTGAATGGCGCCGGCCATGGGGTACCGGGCTACCTGTCCGAGGGTAGCTACCGTATTTTGCAGCGATGTATCGCCAATCAGTGGCGTTGAGGCAAGAAGCTGTTTGTCTCATTTCCGTAAAGTACAGACACCACTTCGAGTCCATTTGTCACGAGCCTGCTCTACAACATCGGCCACGTGCTTTGCAAACATCCCCTCCTGTGGCAAGGATCCGATATCAGACCAAGCATGTAGTATTTCACAACATAGCGACTAAAACCAAGCTAGGTAGCATTTCGTGATGTTATGTCTATGCTAACTACACTGCACGGTTACCCTCGATTGATACTCATCGCAGCGCATAATGCGCAGCCCGCATTGCTTCACCCGCAGCGAGAAACAAATTCGAAGGATGTGATGAAAGACCACCTGACCACTTTCATGACTTTGAATGCTTTCCTTCACTTCAGATATATATACATATACATATATATATATGTAGTAACGCTACGTTACTGCCACTTTAATATAAATCCCTGTCCTCCACGCTCTGGTGGCGTGGGGTACATGCCAACCATGTCTCGATGGCTTCCAATGACATGCCACCACCCTACCAGTGCCGTCCTCCATTAGGAAGTAGATTCTGTGAGTGGCGTAGCTTTATGCGGCAACTCTGGCAGATTTTGAAATGACAGGCTGCGTGACCCCTCCCCCCCTCACTTGGTGGTGCATGACTGAGCTGTACGCGGGAATAGATTGCTGTTGACGCGTGCTAAACTGATTAGTGAGTAAGAAGGAAGCCCAGCAACTCACACCTACATTTTTATGCAGTGACACCTAAATTCAAGTCTTTGCAGAAAGTCGTGCACCAGTTGTCCGAAATTGGAAGGTGGCTTTTCGTCTCGGTTTATCAGGCGATGGTTCCATAGCCACGGTGCTCACTGCTACAGCATTGTGTGAGCATTGGTCGTTTCATGTTACATTGCCATAGCTTGACAACTTTATCGATGGAAACGAACATTACATGATCAATAGAGGACTGTTGAAAGTCTTTTCGACTAATATATAAACATCAATGTTGCCCTGGAGACTAGACGCCACCGTTCCAACTTAGTTTTTCTGATCCAAAGCGCTCAGCACAACATTTCGAGACAAGAACCATTTCTTTTGCAACTTGAAAATGAAAGTGTTTAGCTCCCTCTTTGCCAGTCTGAGCCTGGCTTCCTTGGCCGCTGCCCACATGGAGATGAAGAGCCCTCCTCCCTTCCGCTCCAGCTTCAACCCCCACACGGGCTACGACATTGACTATGACATTCGCTCGCCTCTCAACTCTGACGGCAGCGACTTCCCATGCAAAGGCGAACTCGGCCTCATTGGCACCAAAAAGGGCGCGCCCGTCGCCACCTGGGCTCCCGGCGGCACCTACTCCTTTGTGATTCACGGCAACACGCCGCACAAGGGCGGCAGCTGCCAGGCCTCGGTGTCTTTTGACAACGGCCGTACCTACAAGGTTGTGCACTCGTACATTGGCAACTGCCCGGTCAACGGCGACTCGAGCTACCAGTTCACGCTCCCCAACGACACGCCCTCGGGGCAGATGATTTTTGCCTGGAGCTGGTTCAACAACGAGGGCAACCGCGAAATGTACATGAACTGCGCCGTCATTACCATCTCTGGAAAATCCCGCCGCGACGCCTCTGTTCCCCTCCATAGCCGCCCCAACATGTTTGTCGCCAATGTCGGCAACGGCGTCTGCACCTACGAGGGTACTGATGTTGAGTTTCCCGAGCCTGGCCCTGATGTGACCCGGAACTCGCGCCTCCCGCATGCTCCGGGTCGCGGTAGCTGCAGCAAATGGGGAGGCGATGGCCAGTGAGTTGCGAGATGGAGAAAACTGGTGAAGACGGGGGGGGGGGGGGTATGAGAGGTGGCAATGGATCACGACAACATGTACATAGAGTGAAACCAGTACTGTGCAGTGTATATTCGATTTATCGTGCTTCTTTAACTCAGATATGAAATCACAATGCATGCTTAGACATGATTGTCTGTGTTGAGAGTCTTCAAGTACGATTTCGTCTATAAATGTATTAGTGCATGTCGCATTTCTCCAAGACTGGATCACGTACATGAGCAAGAATGTCATAGCCACTGACATAACTTCGTGCAATAGGAGTAAACAAGTTTGCTACCATTTCTGGAGGCTCAAAGTCTTGCAGGTTGTGCGGCGTGGGCGTGGGCGCTGCCTCGGGCGCAGGCGCGGGTGCTACCCTCTTCGCTTCTTCATCGCGCATCTTTGCCAGAGCAGCGTCGCGAGCTTGTTGCTCAGGGCCTTGAGGCAAGTGACTAAACTTCATGTTCAGACGACCGGCTTTGGCAATGTACGTGGTGCGTGGCTTGCGAATTGCTTCAAATGCCGCGGTCGCTTTTGAAATGCTGCCGATTCGCGTGATGCATTCTGCCAAGCATGCGCTGTCTTCGATGGAAGAAGCAGCACCCTATATTTCAAAACGGATTTAATCCAAGGTCCATTGTTACGCTTTCATAGTCTCACCTGTGCAGCGAAAGGGAGCATTGCGTGCGCCGCATCGCCAAGCAAGACGACCCTGCCATTGCGGCTCGTCCATTTGTCGAGCTCAGAAATGTCGGAAAATTGCCATATGAAGCAGGCGCCGCTGGCCAAGCTCAGTAGTTTGTGTAAACGCGGCTCGGCATTGGAAAACTGCTTCTTGACGTCCTCCACATCGTGTGGCTTGTCCCAGACGCCTTCCTCTCCATCGTCCCTTTCAGTGCAAAAGACAAGATTGCAGGTCGACAGAAGATCCATGCCGACAACTGTCTGTTTTGGGCCCATCCAAAATCCGCTTGTGTTGAAGAAGAACTGAAGATCGCTGTGTTCCTTGAGCTTCTCCCGGTCAACACTAATGCTGTATGCAGTCAACGGGTGAACGACTTCCACATTGCCCATAATCTCGGTCCGGATCTTTGAACGGATTCCTAAGTTCTGTCAGGGCTGGAACTTTGGCATAGATGGTATCAAAGCTTACCATCGCAAGCAACCACTAGATCAAATGAGAGTGTTGTTCCATTTTCCATGGTAAGAAGTGGCCGAGCCGCTTCAGCGTCAATGTCGGCAACGCTGGCGCTGAACCGGCACACTGCTCCCAATTCTTTTGCGCGAGCCAAGAGAATGCCCAGTAACTCGCTGCGGTTGATATTCCAGACTCTGGTCCTCGTCAATGTGTATCCAGTGTCCTCCAAGAGACCAACTCGTCAGTTACGTACGGCAACTTGTAATTCTTTTGTGACACGGCAGTAGGCAAGTTGTATAGCAAATGGCCGTCAGATAATCTGTGAATATTGTGCACCGACCGCAGCTCAGGCAAGCACGCTTCGATCGCTTCCGAGACGCCATACTTTTTCAAAACCCGGGTACCATTGGTGTGAATTTGAAGAGGGCCGCTGAATGTCGGCTGGCAATTTGCATACTTTTCCAACACTGTGACGCGATGGTTTGCGCCATCTTGAAGGAGCAGCGCGATTGCAGTGGATAGGCCAGCTATACCTGCGCCCACAATGGCGATATCAAGGCCGAGGGGAGTCTGCTCTGTTGACATGGTACACTATTGAACTTGCGAGGAGACTTGGTGTGAGCAAAATTTTGCAGGGCTGTGTGAAGCAGGCCAGTCAGCCTCTAAATACTTTTACGCGGGGTTTTTTTTTTTTGCTTTTTGGAAAGCATGAACAATGCTTCGAGTGGCACCTAGTGCCCGGCTGGCAACATACAGCCTGATCATGTTGCTATCTTGTGTTTCGTGGAGTTACCGGCGCGGGGTAGTCTCATAGATGCTGTCACGTTGCAGCTCTCTGGCCAATCGTGTAAGCTTGTGTTCAGCCATGCCCTGCAGGACGTGGAAAACGGCGAGTTTTGAGATTAACTGTTAAGCTAGTAGCCCTTCTCCTTTAGCTTTTAGGTATTACAAAAAGAGATTAGCTAGGTAGCTATGGTGTTATGAGAATGCCATTATCCTGTAGCGAGTCGGATGCTCACACATATCAAGGAGCAGCCTCGATTTACAACAAACTCATATTTAAGCGCCATGTCTTTTTTCAGCAGAATGAAGCTCAAATCTGTGCTATCAATCTGGTACAGCCTACAGGCGACAGCATCGAATTATTACACTCAAGTCACTCGGGGGCGCAAACAAAAATAGACATTGCCAAGAAAAACGTACATTGCCAACTAGTTAATTGCGCGGTCTGTTGACCTCTATAATGATAGCTCACCGGCAATATAACTGGTAACTAGCTAGTTATCACACTAATAGTGGTGATTTCCCAACTGATGGAAAACCGAAGAAAAAAGGGTGTTGTGCTAACTGACAATTGCAGCTGATGCCTGTTGTTACTTGAATCCCCCATTCCACAGACGCAATAGCCATGATTTAACTTGTTAATCAGTCATGAGTAAAACAAGCAATGCGCCACTATTAGTGCTTCTCGTTATATAAATGACCGACTTGCCTCCAAACCTCAACGTTGCCATTTACTTTGCCTGCAGCGGCTTTTCAGCGCTTCCCCCCGCATAGGGGTCCTTTGACATTTCAACAAAGCAGAGGTCCTCCGGAATCGTGCACGAGGCAAAAGACGCAGCGTTGCGCGGAAACGCGCTCGTCTCGCCAGTCTCTCGGTATCCCCGGCTCCTATACCACAACAGCAGTGCGGTGCGCGTCGACAGCGCATTGAGCAACAGCTTCCTCACCCCCCATTCTCTTTTGCAAAACTCCTCGGCATAAGTCAGGACCTGGCCGCCGAC
>JAEIJG010001171.1:0-13293 GCA_037289395.1 Beauveria scarabaeidicola
AGTAAGGTATTATAGTATTATTTTAGCTATTACTAAGATAATTAGGCCTAGTATAATAGCCTAGTAATACCTACTTAATACTATTTTACTTATTAATTAGACTTCTCTAAGGACCTCTTATAAACACTCTCTATACTAGCTACTTTTTAGTAAGTATCTAATATTACTAATTAAGATAGTAGTCCTAACCTAGAGGTTTATAAACTAAGATAATATATATAACTAGTCTTCCTTATTTACTATAAGGGTTAGAGTTCTATTAAAGTATTAAAATAATATTAAGTCTATAAAAAAGAGAGTTTTAGCGTTTTAAAAAAAGCTAGTAGAAAGGACTAATAGATAAAATAAGTTTTAAATATAAAGAGACCCTATAAGCCCTAGAGCATTAGTTCTAGCTTATAATAGTATAAAGAATAATAATCTTTCCTATAAAGTAAAGATTAGAATATAATAATAAGGCCCCTATAAGGTAGGTAAGAGAGATAATAAGATAAGAGCCTATTATCTTACTACCCTAGATAAGATTAAATTACCTAGTATATATACTACTAATTAGCTAAAGGAGTTTTAGAAGGATAAAAAAGGTTAGTAGTATTATAAAGTTAAGGATAGAGAGTTAGATAAAGAAAGAGAGTCTAATAGTAAAGATAAGGGGAGTGTCTTTATACTAGAAGAGGAGGAATATAAAAAGGATAATTAGGAGCTAGTAAGACACTAATAACTATAATAAGGACCCTTAAAACCTAGTTTTAAGTAGGGAGGGTTAGTTATTAAGGTACCTATAATATAAAAAGAAGATATAGATTAGTATAAAGCTACTATTTAAACTATAACTTTCTAGCTATTACTAGAAACTTATAAGGAGGATAATAGTAGGACTAAAAAGATAACTAAAGTATCTAAATTTCTATCTAGGTATTATAATACCTAGATTAAGTAAAAAAAAAATTATTTTATTTTAATATTTAAAAGCTTAAGCGTTTTTTAGAGCCTCTAGAGCCTTACTAGGCCTATTAAGAGGGAGAGCTATCTACTACTAGATAATATCTTCTATTATTTTTTTATTAACCTCTAAGAATAACTAATAGTAGATATAAGGCATAGACTCTTAATTAAGTTAAATAGGATAGAGAGTATAGATAGAGCTACCTAAAGCTCTATTACTATAAAGAGAGTATTCCCTATCTAATATAGTAATAAGAGGTACTTAATAGTATAAGAAGATATACTACTTATAGCTATTACCTATAGTCTACTAGATATAGTTATTATAGGTACTACTAAGCTTATTACTAAGAGAGATATAATCCTAGAAAGGATATATAATATAGTAGTTAGACTAGGAGATATTAAATATAAAGGTTAAGGTATAATAAGAATAAAAATAAGGATTATACTATTTATATATCTAGATTAGAAATACTTTAATTTTATCTATATAACCTAGTATAGTGCTAAAGATAGAACTAAGAATTATACTAACTTCTACTAAGATATAAACGCTTTATATTTTAGAAGGGCGGATATATTCTTTAATTATAGCCTATAGAATAGTATTATAGGAGTTAAAATCTAGCTAGAATTATATTATAAGTTTTAGATTTTTTATTATTATTAGGTTAAAGGTAACTTTAAAGTAAAAGGGAAACCTATAAGTGTTATAACCTTTACTATTAAGAAGGAAAATAATAAGGGTATTTATAACTTAGATTACTAATTAGATAAGAGGAAGAATAAAAGTAAGAGTTACTTATTTACTAAATCTATTTTTCACTAACTTCTAAATATAAAGACTTATTAGTATATATTAGGGAGTAATATCTTTTAAAGAAGGGAGAGGATAGTTCTTCTAAGAAGAATAAGAGGATATCTAAGAGATCTTATTTTACTATTATAATAAAAGAGAATATAAGGGTATATTATACTTAAAGCTTAAGATAAGATAATAATAAATAAAGCTAGAAGGGTAAGAGAGAAGGTAAGTAATAATAATATACTAACTAAGATAATAATAAAGAAGAAAAAAGAAGTAGAAGAAAGAGAGGAGGCTTTTATTAATAAGAGAGTAATTAAGCTTCTAAAAAAAGGAAAATCACATACTATAAAAAGAATAATAGCCCGTTTATAATAATATACTACTAACTAGTATAGCTAGTATAGCTACTATAGATTAATAATTCTAGTAGGTAGTTATTTATTATTAATCTAGTGATTATAGCGCTTATATTAATATATGATTTTTCCTTACTTTATATTTTTCTTTCTTTTTCCTTCTTTTATCCTAAATTATCTTCTTTAAGGTCCTAATTATAATTATTTTTACTAGCTAAGGTCTAAAAAAGGCCTTTATATACTATTAAGTTTCCTTTCTATTCTTTTATTATTATACTCTTAAAAGAGTATAAGTATTACCCTAGTCCTTTATTTTATTTTTTATTATTCTCCTTATTCTATTATTTTTATAATACTACTATTATTTTCTTTTATATATTATTTAGAGAGGCGCTTTATTAAAAAGGCATTTAGAAGGAGTTTTTTATTAAAAATAAGTTAAGTTATTATAGTCTCTATAAAAAGAAGAGGAGGAGATCTAGGCTATTATTTCCTTAAAGAAAGATAATATATTAAGGCTTCTATATCTAAGAGTTACTTATATATACCTCCTATTTTCTACTTATAAGATAACTAGTTAGAGTTTAGGCTTATCCTAAATAATAAGATAAATTAAGAAGTCCCTAAGTAAGAAATTTAGGAAAGATTTAAACTTCTTAAAAATTTTCCTAATATTTCACTAGCTAACTAACTATAGTATATCTCTAGGTATTTTTAGCTTTATAATACTTTAATAAAAGAGAATTAGGTAGAAGGCACTAGACTACTAAGCGCTTTAAAGATTATTATTTAAAGACTTAGTAATACTACTACTATTATTAGTAATAAGTTTATTATTTAAGGCTTCTCTTATTTAAAGATCTATAAGATAGATAAAGTATATAATAGTATTAAGCCTAGGTAAGAATTTATATAATATAAAGTCTTATTCTCTTATTTCTTAAGTAAGAATATAATAAAGATAAAAGGAATACTTAGATATTAATTTTAGGTATTCTTAGTTAATTTCTCTACTTTAGTAAGTCTTTATAATAAAAAACACTAAATAGTAATAGTATTTAATAAGAAGGCTACTATCCTCTAGTTTCTTAATATATTCCTAAGAGGCTATCTAGTAAGAGTAAAAGCTACTATACTTACCTTTAGGTAGTAGCTTAATAATATATATTTCCTATTTTCTTTTATACTAATATACTCTTCTATCTTAGAATAATAAGATAATTAGTCTTATAGCTACCTAGTAGTCTTTAATACTATACTACTACTATAAGGCTACTCTAGTATTTCCTTATACTAACTACTTAAAGGAGATTCTAGTAGGAAGATAAGAGGTAATATAAAGGTATTTTTTATTAATAGTTAGTAAGCTTTATTCCTAATAATAAAGGCCTTTTTAGATCTTCTTTAGCTAGACTAAGGCTTCTTTTATAGCTTAAAGGCTATTTATATTAATCTTTAGAAAGAGATTATATATAATATATTAATAAATAAGCTTAGGATATAATAAGCCTATCCTAGATTAAAGCCTCTAAAGCTTAATATTTACTCTATTATTAGTCTAAACTTAGCTAAGTACTTACTATAAATAATACTTAATAGCCTAATCCCTTATAAGTTTAATTAACCTATACTAAAAAATTAATATTTTCTCTTCTTAACTAGTAAACCCTATAGCTAATTTAATATTCCTACTAATACCTTAAGAGATAGACCTTTAGAGGACTTTATATTTATATATCCTCTAAAAGTAAGTATAATATTATCTTAAAATTAAATAGTAAAGGGTAAAGTTAAATTTATCTATAAATCTACTTCTTAGTAACCTTAAGAGGAGCTAAAAAAGTTAAAAGATATCCCTAAAGAAGAAAATAAAGAACTTTAGGATAGTTAAGTAGAGTTATAAGAAGGTTAAAAAGGGCCTAATAAAGATAGTAATCTCTTTTTATAAGATACTCCTAAGTAAGAAGAGGGAGAGAAAATACTTACTTTTAAAAGCCTTTACTTATAGACTCTTATTACTTCTAATATAAGAATTTCTATATTTAGAAGCTCTCCTTAAGGAAAACCTAAAAATATTACTCCTTAGTTAAAGCTTATACTTAGTAAGAATCTTATATTACCTTCTTTAAAAATTCCTAAAGAGTAATCTAGCTTTATACTATTAAACCTTATATAAATAGCTAGTAAAGCCCTTAATAAGACTTTAACTACTTCTCTACCTAATATAGGACCTCCTAGCCTAAAGCTTAAAAGAGTTCTAAGTACTAAATCTTTTATATAAGGATAGCTTACTTCTATATAATAATCCCCCTTAGTTATTAGCTCTTTTTACTTCTAGAGTTTAAAATACTTTATAGCCTCTTAGTAAAAGATTAATTAGTAAAGTAATATACTAAGATAAATAAAAGAGGAAATAATTAAAGCTAGGGTAATAATATCTATAAAGCTTATTATTATTATTAAGTAAGCTATTAATAGTTCTAATAATATTATTAAGAAGGACTAATAAGGCCTAGACCTAAAGGAAGTATATAAGAATATTAAGTAGTAGATTAAAGGGAATATAGAAAATACTTTATTAAGCTAAGAATCTACTAGTAAGCCTAAAGATATTCTTACTTAAAGTTTATATACTTTATTAATTTATTACCTAGTCTTTATTAAGTATTTAGAAGATAAGAAGACTACTATTCTTAATAAGGCTTATATAGCTATAGGTAAAAATAAGATTACTAGAGTAAGTATTTTATAGCTAATAATTAATATAATTTTAGTTATTACTCTTACTTTTACTATCTATCCTAAGACTCCTACTAATATAATTATTCCTTTTATCCTAAATAAGTTAATTAAAGCTAGTACTTAGTAGAGAGTTTATAATACTATTAATAAATATTATATTATAGGTATATAGCCTACTATTAGTAAGTAAGAGTAAGTTAATACTTACGCTAGGATTAAAGCGGAGGATCTTAAGAAGGTAAAGGAGATTATTAGTAAAAAGGCTATAAGAAGAATAATAAGATTAAAGAAGGCTACTAAAGAAGAAAAGTAAAAAGCGGCTAAAGAGGAGGTAAAAAAGGCTACCTAAAAGGAAGAAAAGGCTAATAGTATTAAGCCTAAGAAAGAATAAGTCTAGAGTAATAGTGTGTTTTTTAGCGTTTATAGTAAAAAAGGATTTAGAAGAATATCTTTTTTTTATTTAGAGTTAAGAGCTAGTTATCTTATTCTAATATATACTATAGTTTATTTATATTATCTAAGTCTTACTATATAGGTTTAGGTTCTTCTTCTTATTATAGCCTCTTTTCTTTTTATTTTATTTTTCTTTTTTTCTTATCTTAATTATATTATTATTACGTAGCTATCTGTTTTTTATTACTATATAGGGAGGGTTATATTAGGTCTAAAATAGTCTCTATAGTATACTATATAATAGACACTACTAATAAAAGAGCGTGTCTCCCCTAAAAATAATAAAAATAACTTTTTTACCTTTTTTATATTTTATTTTTAATATTAACTTTATAATTAAGACCTTATTTAAGTATTCTTTTAATTATTAACTATATATTACTTCCTATAGTAACTTTTCTATATTTAAACTAGATATAATTATATCTTTCTCCTTTATAATTTTTATATTTCTAATAATTTAATACTTATAACTTTATAAGTAGGAAATAGTACACGACTATATTAAGCCTAACCTAGTAATAAAATTAAAAAATAACTTATTAGACGTTAAAAAGCACCTAATTCTACCCCTAGATAATATTAGCACATAGCCGCTATATTAGGAGTAGTTAGGGTAGATAGATTACCACTAGGGACGCGTCCTAATACGCCCCTATAGCTAATAAGCGCTATAGTAAGCCTAAGGCGGTAGCGACCTAAGTAAGACTAAAATTAAAGAGAGAACTAATTAATAAGCTCCTTTTCCTAATTAAAGACGAATTTAAGAATAAGGTAAAGGAGATATAAATAAAGTATAAGTAAATTAAGGCCTAGAATAAGGCTAAAGTAGCCCTAAGGGGGACTAATGCCCTAATTACTTAAGAGGTAATCTAGGCTATTATAAAAGAAATAGTTATATAAATACTTAAGGAGAACTAAAGTATTAGCTAACCCTAGCTTCTAGCTAGCTTATAGTTATACACCGCGGTAGTAGTGGCCTAGGACTAGGCTAGCCCTAGGGCTAAGCTAGTTCTTACTAGGTATAAAAGAGAACTAGTTATTAATACTAGAGAATATACGTAGGAAATTAAAAGCTACTCCTTATAAGAGATTATTATAGTGGTTAATAAGGCTATTTAGGCTAATACTATAATAGTAGCACACTACCTCCCTTCTAGGGATATAGTCCTAATCTTTTACTAGGAGGTAAAGGAATATATAAAGGATAAGCTCTAAGTAAAGGTCGCGTTTAGTCTAAAAGTAACTCTCTTCTAATAAGTATATACTATAGTAGTTAAAGTAGTTTTACTTAAGGAGATCCTATAAGATACTACTAACCTTATAATAACACTCTTAGCTTTTAATAAGGTAAATATTATTACTATAAAGGCATACTATCCCTAACTTAAGTCTAAGACATAGGCCTCTCTTATTATTAGAATATATAATACTAAGATAGTAAACTACCTTTATAAGTAAAGGGTCTTTTTTAACTCTTAAGTCTTCTAATATAAGCCCTTCTTAGATATAATCTAGCCCTTATAGTACTTTAGGTATTACTAGTATAACTATATAAGTAAGTTCTACTAAAATAAGGAGTATTATAGCTAGTATACTTACTAGGCCTATACTAGGTCTAAACTATACCTAGTAAAAAAGGATAATAAGAAAGAATAATATCTTAACTATAAAAGAAACTACCTAGTATAGTCCTAAGACTACCCTATTATAAAGTAGCACTAGGGCTATACCTAAGAGGTATACTACTTCTAACTAATAGAGTTTAAGAGCTACCGCCCTAGGGAAGAAAGACACCTAAGGTCCCTAAGGGCGTTATTACCCCTAAAGAGAGCTAAGAGTATATAGTGTCTAAGAGGGTAGCCCCTAAGTCCCTCCTCTTTAGCCCTAATCTAAAGACCTTTCCTAGTATAAACTAATATACTAAACTTTAACTTTACTAACCCTAGAATAAGGTCTATAAGCCTAGGGTTACTAGTTAGGATTCTATAATATAAAACCCCTACGCCTACTATAAATAAGGACTAGCTATACTAGGTGTTATTATTAGCCCTAGTACTTATAGTCTAGCTATAAGGTAAATCACTACTCTCACTACTCCTATTATTACTAATAGTCTTAAAACTAACCTAAGATATAGTTATAACTAAACTAGCCTAGCCTAAATAACTAAATAAGGATTCTCTTATAGAATATTTATAAAAATAATAGTAATATCTAGCTAGCCCTCTACTAAGAGGATAGCCTAAATATTATTATAATCTAAGAGGTATTACTAAGTAGCCCCTTACTCACCCCCTCCTTAGCTCTATACTAGCGCTTATAGGGGGGGGGGTAGGTGGTAACCTACGTCTATAAGAGGGTTAATAGAGTATTATAAAAAGTAATAGTTAGAAGAGATATATATTATATTAAATTCCTTAATAACCCCCTTATTCTTATAAGCGTCTACTCTAAGCTAGGTATAGACCTATATAGACTCCTAAGTGGAATTCTATTAGAAGAAAAGATCTTATATATAATAATAAAGGACTTTAACCTCTATTACCCCTCTTAGGACCTCTATAGTAGAAAATCCCTATTTATAAATAATATAATTAAGGCCTTTACCTATATTAGAACCACATTAGTCACGCCCCTAAGGATAGTAATATAATATCGCTATAATTGCTATATAAGTACCTTAGACCTCCTCTAGGCCTCCCTAGTACTAAGAGGTAAATATATAATACTAGACTAGAATCTAGCTAGGTCTAACTATATCTTATAGCTATTAAAGCTATAGGCCTATAAGTTAAAAGGTAGTAAGCTAATAAAGAAATAAAGAAAGATTAATATTAGTCTTACTTTAGCTAAGGCAGTAGCCTAACTCCTAGCTATAACTAAACCGCTAATAATAGGACCCCTAAAGGTAGAAGTAGCGTATAAGTAGCTTATACTAGTAATAGAAGATATTATCCTTAGGGCTATCCCTATAATAGGCCCCCCTTAGACTAAGAGGCTAGAGTAGTAGAACTAAAAAACTAACTAGATAATTACTAAGATAAAAAGGACCTAGAGGTAGGTATAAAGATTAGGAAATAAAGTAAACTAGGAGATTATATATAGAATAAGAAAGGCCTAGTCCTAGGCCTTAGCTAAGGCATAGAAAGTAGCCTAGAGAATACACCTTAACTCACTAAATAACACACTAGTATTATAAAAGTAATATAGGTAAGTAAAGAGGTTTATAGTAGGACATATAGCTAATATAATCCTAGAGCTAGCCCGTCTAGGCTATAATACCTTAGTATAGTTAAGGGAGAAGAAGGTAAAGGTCTTAGCTTAAAAGTTCTTTCTAGCCCTAGCGACTATTAGTCCTAAGCCTAAGTGTAGCGTAGCCCTAACCTATAAGCTAGACACCCCTAGACCCCTATAGAATAAAATAAAAATCCTTATAGAAGTTATAGTAAATAAAGTTAAGGATATACTTAGAGGCTATATAGCCTAGAACACCCTAAGTCTAGATAGGGTCCTATATAGGCTCTTAAAGGCCTTAGGCCCCCCCTTATATAAGATATTAGTAAAGCTCTTTAATATATTACTATAGTCTAGACACTATCTAGCCTAGCACTAAGCTAGCTCTATTATAGTCCTCTAGAAGCCTAGGAAGACCCTAGATAACCTCTAGATAGTAGGAGAATAACGGCTAATAACCCTCCTTAATATAATAAGTAAACTATTTAAGAAGATTCTCACTACCTATATTATAACTATAGTAGAGGTATACTAGCTCCTTCCTAAGGGTTAGATAAAGAACTAAAGGCATAAGTTAATAGAAATAGTAATTATAATAGTTATTAAGCTAGTCTATATAGCTTAAGCCTAAGGTAAGGCTATATCACTTCTCTAACTAAATATAGCTAGAGCCTTTAATAATATTAACTATAGACTACTTATTTAAGAGCTTTACTAGTTAGGTTACCTAAAGAAAATCCTTAACCTTATTTAATCCTTCCTTAATAAGAGGATAAACTAGCTCTAAATTAATAATAATATAATAAGAGAAAAAGTAGTCTAGTGTAGAGTCCCTTAAGGCTTATTACTATTACTAATCCTCTTTATTCTCTTTATAAGCTTACTATATAAAGCCCTTAAGGCAGCCCTAGGTTTATATATAGTTAGCTTTATAGATAATATAAACCTACTATATATAAGGAAGAACTATAGTAAAATAAAGTCCTAGCTAGAAAATACCTAGGCTATATATAAAGACTAGGTAAGAACCTATTAACTAAGTTTCTCTATACTAAAGTTTAAACTACTATACTTCTAATATAAATAAGCCTTAGATCTAGGCCCTCTTATACTTAGGGGTAAGGTAGTAAAGTTATTAATAAATATATACCTCCTTAGAGTAATACTATTAGTAGGGTTAGGATAGTAGAAGTAGGTTAAGTCTACGTTAGGGAAGGTCTAGTCTACACTTTAAGCCTTATAGTTAATAGTAAAGAAGTTATAAGGCCTAAGGGTTAAGGAAGTAAGAGATATCTACCTCTAGGGAATTTATCTAATTATATTATTTAGAGTAGTAGTATAGTATAGCCCTATAGCTAGCCCTATATAAGGCCCGGCTAGACCCCTCTAAGAGCTATAAGTAAGGTACCTAAGAGTAGTTAAAGGAGCCTTTAAGGCCACCCCTACTCACTATATAGAGATAGAGCTTAGTATACTACTAGTAGATATCTACCTAATAATATAGAAGAGTAAAACCCTAAACTAGTAGGAGGCTAATAAGGCTATAGCCTAGCTTTAGTATACTATTATATAAGTATTATCCTTAGTCCTACTCTACTAAAGTAATAGAAGATAGATCCTACTACTAATAAAAGACCTTTACTAAAACCTACTAAAGATAAGCAGGGGGGTACTAGAGGGGGACTAGCACGCACTTAAGGCTTAGGCTAACTAGATATAAAGAGTAAAGTAAGAGTATAAAGAGACTAAGAGCTAAAAGTAAGTAAGATAGCTTACCTTATTCTTAGTCTATAAGCCCCTATAAGCTAGGTATAGGGCTAGGGTGACCCTACTCCTCTACTTACTAAGGTATATTAGCTCTATTATAATATAACTATAGATAAGAAAGATTAGGCTAAACGCTTTCCTCTATAAGTAATAAGTGCTTAAATATAATATAGGGATATATTAGTATAGATATAAGATAGAGAATATCTATTATATACTTCTTTAGTATAAACTTATAGGCTAGTACTATACCCCTATTATAGCGCTACTAAGGGACTAAAAAAATATACTTTATATACTTAACTACCTAGTTAAAAGTAAGAAAATAGTAGAATAAGTATATAACCTATAGAGGCTAACCTATATAAATATTAGACTTAGGGTAGAACTAGGATAAGATAGATATAGAGTAGGCATAGAGTAGACGGGGAGGAGCTAAGGCTTAGTAAAGGGGATACCCCCCCCCCCCCTAAGGGGGGTAAAATAAAAATGATTAGGAAGAGGGGCCTCACTAGCCCCTACTAGGAACTAATATGTAATTAGAGTTAGATAGAGAAGTAAGGGTTTTCCTCTAGGGAGTCTAGTTTTTCCCTTACTTATAAAGATAGCGGGACTAGATAGGTATATATAGGCCTAGTTAGTGTAATTTAATAATAATAATTTAATACTCCTAATTAGATCTACCTTAATCATTTTTTATATACACACATTAACCCTTAGAGGGATAATAACCTTTTATTATATTATAGACTATAGAAGTACTTGTGTGTGGCACCTTATTGCTATAGGTTTTCTGGTGGTTCTCCTTATCTATCACATTAGTTAAGACCCCTAGTTAAGGCAAATTAAGTGTACCCTCTTCCTTATACCTTACTCTCTCCCTCTTTACCTATCCCTTAAAGTAAATATTTAGGATATTCTTTTTAATTAAAGTAGATAAAGCTTTATTTAGTAATACCTTTATTATTATATTAACTAGGTTATTATTTTTATTAATCTATTATATTTTAGTAGCTTTATAGTATTTATAGCTTTACTAGAGTACTATAATATTAATTATTAGGTATTTTTTTTTTATTATATTAAGCTTAATAAAGTACTTATATAAGAAGTATAAATCTATTAGTAGAATTATTAGAATTAGTAAGATCTTAAATTCTTTTATTATTAAAGCTAATATTAAATTAATTATATAGCTAGTATTTACTTCTTATATTATAGTATATAATTCTAATACTAGAATACTTTTTATAACTCTCTTTAATTTAATTAATAATTATATTATAATATTAGCTTTAATTTAAGTAGATTTATCTTAATCTATTATCTTTTTATTATTTATTATAATAATATATTTAATCTAAGAACTTAAATCTTTATTATTAGTAAAAGATCTATTAATAAAGATAAATAGCTTAAGTGCTTAGAGGTCTAAGGGGAGGTATTTAATACCTCTATTCTAGTTTCTAATTTATTACTTAATTTATTAGTTAAGGTTATTAATTTCTACCTAGCTAGGCTCTTTATATTATATAATAACTAATAAATTAAATATTACTTCTAGTTAGTAAATACTAGTTAAGTAAGTGCTTTTAGTATATTCCTTAATATATACCTAAGGTATTAAAGCTATTATTAGCTTTATAACTTAACCTTTTTATTAGAGATAGAGGCTTTTATCTTCTATTAGGGTAAGCTTATAGCTATTAAAGATAATTAGGCTATTTATTATTAGCACTTTATATAGCTTAGTTTAGAATCTTATTTTATTAAGCTTTTTTTACTCTTTTTATATAAATTCTTTTATAATTAATCTAATTATATTATTAGTTTATATACTAATAATCCTAGCTTCTTACTCTTTTAAGATTAATAAATATAGGTTATATATTAAGTTTATTATCTATAGGCGTTTATAGTAGTACTTTAAATATATTACCTACTAATATATACTAGCTTTTACTATATTATATAGTAGCTTAATAACTCTTATAATTAAATTCTAAGAGTACTAATAGTATAACTCTTTTAGTAGCTTTATTATAATTATCTTTTTTAGTTTTATAGTTAATTATATATATACTTAAGTAATATTCTTAAGTTATAGAATATAGCCTTTTTATATAAGTACTAGAGTTAGTATTAAGATTAGTTATTAACTTATTTATTAAATTATTAGTAAGGTAATAAAGATATATTATTTTCCTTTATTACTATAGCTATATATAACTAGCCTTAATTTCTTATATAGTTAGTTAGTGCCTTTACCTTTAATCTTATTAACTATCTTAGTATTAAAAATTTAAATATTACTATAGATAGTAGGGTTAAATTTAATAACTTTAAATATACTTTTATTAATAAGTACTTTAGCTTCTTTTAATTAAAATACCTAGAATAATAGTCTAGGCGTTATAATAATACCTTATTTCCTAAGATCTAAGGTAAGGGCTAAGTCTACTTTCTCTTTTATACTAAAGAAGTTCTTATTAATTAGTCTCTTATATAAGCAGCCTCTTATCTTCTAGGTTAATTTCTAGGGTTCTTCTTCTTCTTTAGCTAGGGCCCTAATATCTAATCACTAGTTATATAATTCCTAATTAGAATTATATAACTATTATTAGTTTAGTAGTGCCTTAGTAGCTTTATTATTAACTATTAGGTAGGATAGAAAGGGTAATTTAGCTATTATTAGAGGATTTTAGCCACTATTATTTATAAGAGGGATTATTAGTGCTATTACTATAGGTAGCTTAGTGCTTATTATATATGTCTAAATAGGGGTTCTTTACCCTATAGTCACAGGGTTATTAGGATAATTTAGTGCTAGCTCCTCCTCCTTATCTTATAAGTAGGGCTTAACTAAAGTTATTTAGAAGGTTTTAGTATTATTTAGTAATTCTACTATATATTCTTCCTTATTAGTCCTTAGGAGATAGAAGGGGCCTTATTACCTATATTTTTCTTAATATATATAGATCT
>JAEIJG010001172.1:0-13293 GCA_037289395.1 Beauveria scarabaeidicola
GTAAGGCCCCTCTTCCTAATTATTTTTATTTTACCCCCCTTAAGGGGGGGGGGGGGGGGTATCCCCTTTACTAGGCCTTAGCTCCTCCTTATCTATTCTACACCTACTCTATAACTATTTAGTCTTAACTCTACCTTAGGCCTAACGTTTATATAGGTTAGCCTCTATTAGTTATATACCTATTTTACTATTTTCTTACTCTTAACTAAGTAATTAAGTATATAAAGTATATCTTTTTAGTCCCTTAGTAACACTATAGTAGGGGTATAGTACTAGCTATAGTCCTAGCCTATAAGTTTATACTAGAGAAGTATATAGTAGATATCTTTTACCTTATACTTATACTAATATATCTTTATATTATATCTAAGTACTTATTACTTATAAAAAAAAGTATTTAGCCTAATCTTTCTTATTTATAGTTATATTATAATAAAGCTAATATACTATAATAAGTAAAAGAGTAAGGTCACCCTAGCCTTATACCTAGCCTATAGGGGCTTATAAACTAAGAATAAGATAAACTATCTTATCTACCTCTAGCTCTTAGTTTCTTTATACTCTTACTTTACTTTTTATACCTAGTTAGCCTAAGCCTTAAGTATATACTAGTCCCCCTCTAATATCCCCTTACTTATCTTTAGTAGGTTTTAGTATAGGTCTTTTATTAGTAATAAGATCTATCTACTATTACTTTAGTAAAGTAGGACTAAGGATAATACCTATATAATAGTATACTAAAGCTAGGCTATAGCCTTATTAGCTTCTTACTAGTTAAAGGTTTTACTCTTCTATATTATTAGGTAAATATCTACTAGTAATATACTAAGCTTAGTCTTTATATAATAAGTAAAAGTAGCTTTAAAGGCTCCTCTAATTACCTATAAGTACCTTACTTATAACTCTTAAAGAGGCCTTACTAGGCCTTATATAAAGCTAGCTATAAGACTATATTATATTATTACTCTAAATAATATAATTAGATAAATTCCCTAGAGATAAATATCTCTTACTTCCTTAACCCTTAGGCCTTATAACTTTCTTATTATTAGTTATAAAGCCTAAAGTATAGACTAGACCTTCTTTAATATAGACTTAACTTACTTTTACTATCTTAACCTTATTAATAATATTACTCTAAAGAGGTATATATCTATTAATAACTCTACTACCTTACTATTAGACTATAGATAGCTAGTTCTAACTAAGTAGGTGTATATCACGTATGTGGTATATACGTGGCCTATACACAGTTATAAGTAGCTAGAATCTAGCCACTACTAGCTAGGAAGAATTAAGCTTTATTATTACTATAACTACTACTGTTTATCACCTTCTTAGGCGTAATAAGTGGTAGTAATTACTAATAATAAATATGTGACTAATAGGACCGAACCGTTAATTTGGTCCCTAGGTACACCCACGTTACCTTCGAGGTCTCTATTAACTACTAAATAAGGCAAATTATTAAGGATAACGTTAATAATACTAATTTACCCCTAATAGCTAACTAACTAACTAAATAATTAGTACTATTATAGGCCTATACTAGTGACTATATAATACTAACTAACTAACTAGTTAATAGCTATACCTTTTACTAGGCTATATAGTAATTCTATCTACTAGCTCGTTATAAGCTATAACCTTCTAGCTAGTATTAGCCGTGATCTTCTTTACCTTCTTCCTACGTCTATTCTACCTTTTTATTACCTAATTCTAATAATAAGCTTATTATAGAGCCTTAATTAGCTATAGTAGTATAAGTACCTTTAAGTATAGTAGCTATATTAGTAAGATTAATAACGCTATATATATAGTCTCTATAGGGAGACCTTCTTATTAAGGAATTAGCTTTTTTAATATCTTTAAGTACTCTATCCCGCCTTTAGGCATAAGTTATAAATAGCTAGCTAGTTAATTCTTATAGCTAACTTATTAATTCCTATAGCTAGCTTATTAATTCCTACTAGTAGCCTACTAGCTAGCTATAATAACCCTACGCTACTACATCTAAATCTATTAACTATTATACCTCTTAATAACTATATTAGTTAACTTAAGTATATATTTTAATTAAGGGACTAGATAGTATAGTACTAGAAGAGTTAATTTTATACCTTAGAGGGTGATTATTATAACCTTAAGGGCCGTATCTAGGATTAAGGACTATAGCTTCGCGACCTATGTCGTTAGGCTTAAGGACTGCCGCTAGTATGACGTAATCCTAAGCTACGACCGCCGCTAGTACGCTTCCTACGCTAGCCGGTAGCTAGCTAGTTAATTCCTATGCCTAGGTAGTTAATTCCTACGCCGCCACTACTAGCCTCGACACCGCCGCTAGTAGCTCGCTAGTCGATTCCTACAGCTAGCTAGTTAACCTCTATATCTCATGAGTTAATTCCTACAGCTAGCTAGTTAGCCTCTACGTCTTATTAGTTAATTCCTATAGCTAGCTAGTTAGCCTCTACGCCTCGCTAGTTAATTCCTATAGCTAGCCCACTAGAATAGGCTGTAGTAGGGCTAAAAGTAGCGCTACGAGAAGTAATATAAATAAGTAGAGGTAATAGGGACGTTATCTTCTCTTCTATAGTCAACAGCACTTATTAGACTATAGATAGCTGGTTCTGACTAAGTAGGTGTACGTCACGTACGTGGTACATACGTGGCCCGTACATAGCTATAAGTAGCTAGAATCTAGCTACTACTAGCTAGGAAGAATCAAGCTTTATCATCACCACAACTACTACCGTTTATCACCTTCTTAGGCGTAACACTTACCCCTAAGTATAAGAGGGCCTAGATCTAAGGCTTACTTATATTAGAAGTATAATAATTTAAACTTTAATATAAAGAAACTTAGTTAATAGGTTTTTACTTAGTCCTTATATATAGTTTAAGTATTTTCTAGCTAGGACTTAGTTTTACTATAGTTCTTCCTTATATATAGTAGGTTTATATTATCTATAAAGCTAATTATATATAGACCTAGGGCTAACCTAAGGGCTTTATATAATAAGCTTATAAAGAGGATAAAGAGGATTAAGGATAGTAGTAAGCCTTAAGGGACTTTATATTAGACTACCTTTTCCTTTATTATATTACTATTAATCTAAAGTTAGTTTATTTTCTTATTAAAGAAGGATTAGATAAGGTTAAAGATCTTCTTTAAGTAACCTAACTAATAGAGCTTTTAAATAAATAGCTTATAGTTAATATTATTAAAGGCTCTAGTTATATCTAGCTAGAGGAGTAATATAGCCCTACCTTAGGCCTAAGCTATATAGACTAGTTTAATAACTATTATAATTACTATTTCTATTAACTTATACCTTTAGTTCTTTATCTAACCCTTAAGAAGGAGTTAGTACACTTTTACTATAATTATAATATAGGTAGTAAGAATCTTCTTAAATAGCTTACTTATTATATTAAGGAGGGTTATTAGTTACTATTTTCTTATTATTTAGAGGTTATCTAGGGTCTTCTTAAGCTTCTAGAGAACTATAGTAAAGCTAGCTTAGTACTAGGCTAGATAGTATTTAGACTATAATAATATATTAAAGAGCTTTACTAGTATCTTATAAAGGGGGGGGCCTAAGGCCTTTAGAAGCCTATATAAAACCCTATCTAGCCCTAGGGTATTCTAGGCTATATAGTCTCTAAGTATATCCTTAACTTTATCTATTATAACTTCTATAAGGATTTCTATTTTATCTTATAGGGGTCTAGGGGTATCTAGCTTATAGACTAGGGCTATATTATACCTAGGCTTAAGACTAATAGTTACTAAGGCTAAAAAGAACTTTTAAGCTAAAATCTTTATCTTCTCCTTCTTTAACTATACTAAAGTATTATAGCCTAGGTAAGCTAGTTTTAAGATTATATTAACTATATATCTTATTATAAATCTTTTTATTTACTTATATTACTTTTATAATATTAGTATATTACTTAATAAGTTAAGGTATATCCTCTAGGCTACTTTTTATACCTTAGCTAAGGCTTAAGACTAGGCCTTTCTTATTCTATATATAATCTCCTAGTCTACTTTATTTCCTAACCTCTATACCTATCTCTAGGTCTTCTTTATCTTAATAACTACTTAGCTAGTTTTTTAGTTTTATTACTTTAGCCTCTTAGTCTAAGGGGGGCTTATTATAAAAATAGCCTTAAAAATAATATCTTTTATTACTAATATAAGCTACTTATATATTACCTTTACCTTTAGGGGTCTTATTATTAGTGGTTTAGTTATAGCTAAGAGCTAGGCTATTACTTTAGCTAAGGTAAGACTAATATTAATCTTTCCTTATTTCTTTATTAGTTTATTTTCCTCTAACTTATAAGCCTAAAGTTCTAATAGTTATAAGATATAATTAAACCTAGCTAGGTTCTAGTTTAGTATTATATATCTACCTTTTAGTATTAAGGAGGCTTAGAGGAAGTCTAAGGTACTTATATAGTAATTATAGTAATATTATATTATTATCCCTAGGGGTATAACTAATATAGTTCTAATATAAGTAAAGGCCTTAATTATATTATTTATAAATAGAGACTTTTTACTATAAAGGTCCTAGGAGGGGTAGTAGAGGTTAAAATCTCTTATTACTATATATAAGATCTCCCCTTCTAATAAGATTCTACTTAAGAGTTTATATAAGTCTACCCCTAGCTTAGAGTAGATATTTATAAGGATAAAGGGGTTATTAAGGAATTTAATATAATATATATTCTTTCTAATTATTACTTCTTATAATACTCTATTAACCTTCTTATAAATATAGGTTATTACCCCCCCCCCTATAGGTACTAGTATAGAGCTAAGGAGAGAGTAAGTAAGGGGTTACTTAGTAATACCTCTTAGATTATAATAATATCTAGGCTATTCTCTTAGTAAAAGGCTAGCTAGATATTATTATTATCTTTATAAATATTCTATAAGAAAATCCTTATTTAGTTATTTAAGCTAAGCTAGTTTAATTATAATTATATCTTAGGTTAGTTCTAAGACTATTAATAATAATAAAAATAATAAAAGTAATAATTTACTTTATAGCTAGACTATAAGTACTAAGGCTAATAATAATACCTAATATAACTAGTCTTTATTTATAATAAGTATAGGGGTTTTATATTATAAAATCTTAACTAGTAACCCTAGGCCTATAGACCTTATTATAAGGTTAGTAAAGTTAAAATTTAGTATATTAGTCTATATTAGGAAAGGCTTCTAGATTAAGGCTAAGGAGGAGGGCCCTAAGGGCTACCCTCTTAGATATTATATACTCCTAGCTCTCTTTAGGGGTAATAATACCCTTAGGGACCTTAGGTGTCTTTTTTCCCTAAAGTAGTAGCTCTTAAACTCTATTAGTTAGAAGTAATATACCTCCTAAGTATAGCCCTAGTATTATCTTATAATAAAATAGTCTTAAGACTATACTAGGTAGTTACTCTTATAATTAAAATATTATTCTTTTTTATTATTTTTTTTTATTAAATATAACTTAGACTTAGTATAGGTCTAGTAAGTATATTAGCTATATTACTTTTTATTTTAGTAAAACCTACTTATATAACTATATTAGTAATACCTAAAGTACTATAAGGGCTAGACTATATCTAAAAAAGGCTTATATTAGAAGACCTAGGAGTTAAAAAAGACCCTCTACTTATAAAGGTAGTTTATTATCTTAGTATTATATATTCTAATAATAAAAGAGGCTTATATCTTAGACTTAAGTTAAAGATAATATATCTTTATAATAATAATATTTACTTTATTAAAGGCTAAGAGTATTATTATAAGATTTATAATATCTTATAAAATCTTATTAAGTAATATTATTTTAATTATTATAATATATATTTATTAAGAGAAGGTTATTTTTAGGCTAAATATAATCTTTACTTAAAGCTTATCTTTTATATATTCCTTTACCTCCTAATAAAAGGTTAGGACTATATCCTTAGAGGGGAGGTAGTATATTATTACTATAGTATTAGCCTAAATAGCCCTATTAACTACTATAATAATCTCTTATAGAGAGTAGCTTTTAATTTCTTATATATATCCTTTAGTATTAATAACTAGTTCTTTTTTATATCTAATAAAAACTAGTTTAGCTTTAAAGCTAGCTTAGTTTTAAGTTATTATTATTATAGTATATAACTATAAGCTAGCTAAAAGCTAGGGTTAGTTAATACTCTAGCTCTCCTTAAGTATTTATATAACTATTTTTTTTATAATAACCTAGACTACCTCTTAAGTAATTAAGATATTAGTCCCCTTTAAGGTTACTTTAGCCTTATTTTAGGCCTTAGTTTACTTATATTTTATTTATATTTTTTTTACTTTATTTTTAAATTTATTCTTAATTAAAAAGAAAAGCTTATTAATTAGTTCTCTCTCTAATTTTAGTCTTATTTAGGTTACTACCGCCTTAGGCTTATTATAACGCTTATTAGTTATAAGGGTATATTAGGATATATCCCTAGTAATAAACTATTTACTCTAATTACTCTTAATATAGTGGCTTTATACTAATATTATCTAGGGGTAGAATTAGGTGCTTTTTAATATCTAATAGGTTATTTTTTAATTTTATTACTAGGTTAGGCTTAATATAGTTATATACTAGTTCTTACTTATAAAGTTACTAGTATACTAGGAGATATATTAGACTTTACTTATTATAGTTAGAGGTATAAAAGCCTATAAAAGAGTAATTTTATTACTAGCCTTAATATTTAAGATACTTTATATAAAGTTACTATAAGCTATAATAGTATAATAAGATAAAAAGGAGTATAATAATAAAGCTTTCTTTATTAACTACTAATTTTATAGTAAAAGTAATTTTAAACTAGGCTAAGAAAGAATAACTAAACCCTTTAAATATTTAAACTAAAGAGGGTATAATTAACTATTTTCTAACTAAAATAAAAAATATTAAATATATAAGAAACTAAGATACTTTTTAATATATTATATAAAAAAAGAATAAGCTAATAAAAAAGTATATTAGATAGCTAATTAAAGCTACTAAGGTAAGCCTAAAGAAAAATACTATTAGATATTCTTTATAAGTATAAAAGGTAAAGAGAATAATAAAGACTACTTAATCTAATAATTCTAGGTAATAAAAGTTAATACCTTAGATAATAATAATAAAATAACTAAAGAAGAAGATAATAAAGAAGATAATAAAAGAGGTAAAGTATATAAAGGAGTATTTTTCTTAATAATAAAGATAATACTAATAATAAGCTTTATAATAACTACTAATAAACCTATATAGTTAGAAGCTCTAATTATAGTGTTATAAGATATAGTAGTCTACTATAAGCTAACTAGTAAAGACCCTAGAAAGGCCCTTAAAGAGATAATTAAGGATATAATCTTATAATATATAAAGACTTTAGATAATAATACCCTACCTTAGCTAATCACTTAATACTTAAGTAAAATCTTTAGAGGTATTTTACCTAATATAAGGGCTACTAGATCTTTAATAGTAGGCCTCTTATAAGCCTAAGCACTAATAAAATTAATACTAGAAGTCTTAATCTAAAAGAATACTACTCTTAGCTAAGTTAACTTTAGTAGTAATAGCCTTAATATTATTAAGATAATAAAGATCTAATTAATATTTAGTAAATTAGAATTTTATATCCTTAATAAATATACCTCCTTTTTCTTATTATATATAAATATAAATAAGTTATATATTAAGTTTAATAACTTAGAGAACCTCTTAATCTAAGGTAATATTAAAGTAATAATAATTTAATATTAGAGATATTTATAATAGTTACTATTAATAACTAAAGTAATAACTTTTTATTTATTAATAATCTAACTAAAAAAGCTATATTATTAATTTAGTTATCTCTTAATAAAAAGACTATAATACCTCCTAAGATAAACTAATAAAGAATTTAATAATAATATACTATATATATAGTTAATCTAATTATATTTTTAACTTTATAAGTAGGAAATAGTATATAACTATATTAAGCCTAACCTAATAATAAAACTAAAAAATAACTTATTAGATATTAAAAAGCACTTAATTCTACCCCTAGATAATATTAGTATAGAGCTACTATATTAGGAGTAGTTAGGGTAGATAGATTACTACTAAGGATATATCTTAATACGCCCTTATAACTAATAAGCACTATAGTAAGCCTAAGGTAGTAGTAACTTAAGTAAGACTAAGATTAAAGAGAGAACTAATTAATAAGCTCTTTTTCTTAATTAAAGATAAATTTAAAGATAAGGTAAAGAAGATATAGACTAAGTATAAGTAAACTAAGGCTTAGAATAAGGCTAGAGTAGCCTTAAAGGGGACTAATACCTTAATTACTTAAGAGATAGTCTAGGCTATTATAAAAAAGATAATTATATAAATACTTAAGGAGAACTAGAGTATTAACTAACTCTAGTTTCTAGCTAGCTTATAGTTATATACTATAGTAGTAGTAGCCTAAGACTAGGCTAGCCCTAAAGTTAAACTAGTTCTTATTAGATATAAAAGAAAACTAGTTATTAATATTAAAAGATATATATAAAAAATTAAAAGTTACTTTTTATAAGAGATTATTATAGTAGTTAATAAGGCTATTAAGGCTAATATTATAGTAATAACACACTACCTCCCCTTTAGGAATATAGTCCTAACTTTTTATTAGGAGGTAAAAAAATATATAAAAGATAAGTTTTAGGTAAAGGTTATATTTAGCCTAGAGGTAACTCTTTCCTAGTAAATATATACTATAATAATTAAAGTAATTTTACTTAAAGAGATCTTATAAGATATTACTAACTTTATAATAATACTCTTAGCCTTTAATAAGATAAATATTATTATTATAAAGATATATTATCCCTAACTTAAGTCTAAGATATAAGCCTCTCTTATTATTAGAATATATAATACTAAGATAATAAACTACCTTTATAAGTAAAGGGTTTTTTTTAACTCCTAGGTCTTTTAATATAAGCCCTTCTTAGATATAATCTAGCCCCTATAATACTTTAGATATTATTAATATAACTATATAAATAGGTTTTACTAAAATAAAGAGTATTATAGCTAATATACTTATTAAACTTATACTAGGTCTAAGCTATATCTAGTAAAGAAAGATAATAAGAAAGAATAATATCTTAACTATAAGGGTAACTACCTAGTATAGTCCTAAGACTACCTTATTATAAGGTAGTACTAGGGCTATACCTAAGAGGTATACTACTTCTAACTAATAGAGTTTAAGAGCTACTACCCTAGGGAAGAAAGACACCTAAGGTCCCTAAGGGTATTATCGCCCCTAAAGAGAGCTAGGAGTATATAGTGTCTAAGAGGGTAGCCCCTAGGTCCCTCCTCTTTAGCCTTAATCTAAAGACCTTTCTTAATATAAACTAATATACTAAACTTTAACTTTATTAACTTTAAAATAAGGTCTATAAGCCTAGGGTTACTAGTTAGGATTTTATAATATAAAACCCTTATACCTACTATAAATAAAAACTAGTTATACTAAATATTATTATTAGCCTTAATACTTATAATCTAATTATAAGGTAAATTATTACTTTTATTACTTTTATTATTATTAATAATCTTAGAACTAACTAGGGATATAATTATAACTAAACTAGCTTAGCCTAGATAACTAAATAAGAATTCTCTTATAAAATATTTATAAAGATAATAATAATATCTAGCTAGCTTTTTATTAAGAGGATAGCTTAGATATTATTATAATCTAAGAGGTATTATTAAATAACCCCCCACCTACCTCTTCTTTAGCTCTATACTAACGCCTATAGGGGGGGGGGTAGGTAGTAACTTATATCTATAAGAGGGTTAATAAAGTGTTATAAGAAGTAATAGTTAGAAAGAATATATATTATATTAAATTCCTTAATAACCCCTTTATCTTTATAAGTGTTTACTCTAAGCTAGGTATAAACCTATATAAACTCTTAAGTAGAATTCTATTAGAAGAGAAGATTTTATATATAATAATAAGGGACTTTAACCTTTACTACCCTTTATAAGACCTCTATAATAAAAAGTCTTTATTTATAGATAATATAATTAAGGCCCTTACCTATATTAGAACTATATTAGTTACGCCCCTAAGGATAATAATATAATATTATTATAATTACTATATAAATACCTTAGACCTCCTCTAGGCCTCCCTAATACTAAGAGGTAAATATATAATACTAGACTAAAATCTAGCTAGGTCTAACTATATCTTATAGCTATTAGAGCTTTAAGCCTATAAGTTAGAGGGAAATAAGCTAATAAAAAAATAAAGAAAGATTAATATTAGTCTTACTTTAGCTAAGGTAGTAGCTTAACTCCTAACTATAACTAAGCCACTAATAATAAGACCCCTAGAGGTAAAGGTAGTATATAAGTAACTTATATTAGTAATAAAAGATATTATCCTTAGGGCTATCTTTATAATAAGCCCCCCTTAGACTAAGAGGCTAGAGTAGTAAAGCTAAAAGACTAGTTAGGTAGTTACTAAGATAAAGAGGACCTAGAGGTAGGTATAGAGGTTAGGAAATAAAGTAGACTAGGAGATTATATATAAAATAAGAAAGGCCTAGTCCTAGGCCTTAGCTAAGGTATAGAAAATAGCTTAGAAGATATATCTTAACTTACTAGGTAATATACTAGTATTATAGAAGTAATATAGGTAAGTAAAGAGGTTTATAATAAGATATATAGCTAATATAATCCTAGAGCTAGTTTACTTAGGCTATAATACTTTAGTATAGTTAAGGGAGGAGAAGGTAAAGGTCTTAGCCTAAAAGTTCTTTTTAGCCCTAGTAACTATTAGTCTTAAGCCTAGGCGTAATATAGCCTTAGTCTATAAGCTAGATACCCTTAGAATCTTATAAGATAAAATAAAAATCCTTATAAAAGTTATAATAGATAAAGTTAAAGATATACTTAGAGGCTATATAGCCTAGAACGCCCTAGGTCTAGATAGGGTCTTATATAGGCTCTTAAGGGCCCTAGGCCCCCCCCTATATAAAATACTAGTAAAGCTCTTTAATATATTACTATAGTCTAGACACTATCTAGCCTAATATTAAGCTAGCTTTACTATAGTCCTCTAGAAGCCTAAGAAGACCCTAGATAACCTTTAGATAATAAGAGGATAATAGCTAATAACCCTCTTTAATATAATAGGTAAGCTATTTAAGAAGATTCTTATTACTTATATTATAACTATAATAGAAATATACTAGCTTCTTCCTAAGGGTTAGATAAAAAATTAAAGGTATAGGTTAATAAAAATAGTAATTATAATAGTTATTAAGCTAGTCTATATAGCTTAAGCCTAAGGTAAGGCTATATTACTTTTTTAGCTAAATATAACTAGAGCCTTTAATAATATTAATTATAAACTACTTATTTAAGAGCTCTACTAGTTAGGTTACTTAGAGAAGATCTTTAACCTTATCTAATCTTTCCTTAATAAGAAAATAAACTAGCTCTAAATTAATAGTAATATAATAAGGGAAAGGATAGTTTAGCGTAGAGTCCCTTAAGGCTTATTATTATCTTTAATCCTCTTTATCTTATTTATAAGCTTATTATATAAAGCCCTTAAGATAGCCCTAGGTCTATATATAGTTAGCTTTATAGATAATATAAACCTACTATATATAAAGAAGAACTATAATAAAATAAAGTCCTAGCTAGAAAATACCTAGGCTATATATAAAAACTAAGTAAGAACCTATTAACTAAGTTTCTTTATACTAAAGTTTAAGTTATTATACTTCTAATATAAATAAGCCTTAGATCTAGGCCCCCTTATACTTAGGGGTAAGGTAGTAGAGTTATTAATAAATATATACCTCTTTAGAGTAATATTATTAGTAGGGTTAAGATAGTAAAAGTAAGTTAAGTCTATATTAGAAAAGGTCTAGTCTATACTTTAAGCCTTATAGCTAATAGTAAGAAAGTTATAAGGCCTAAGGGTTAAAGAAGTAAGAGATATTTACCTCTAAGGAATTTATCTAATTATATTATTTAAAATAATAATATAGTATAGCCTTATAACTAGCCTTATATAAGGCCTAGTTAAACCCCTCTAAGAGTTATAAATAAGGTGCCTAAGGGTAGTTAGAGGAGCCTTTAAGGCTACCCCTACTTATTATATAAAGATAAAGCTTAGTATATTACTAGTAAATATCTACCTAATAATATAAAAAAGTAAGACCCTTAACTAGTAAGAAGCTAATAAGGCTATAACCTAGCTTTAGTATATTACTATATAGGTATTATCTTTAGTCCTACTCCACTAGAGTAATAAAAGATAGGTCTTATTACTAATAAAAGACCTTTACTAAGGCCTACTAAAGATAAGTAAGGGGGTACTAGAGGGGGACTAATATATACTTAAGGCTTAGGCTAACTAGATATAGAGAGTAAAGTAGGAGTATAAGGAGACTAAGAGCTAAAGGTAGGTAAGATAGCTTACCTTATTCTTAGTCTATAAGCCCCTATAGGCTAAATATAAGGCTAAGGTGACCTTACTCTTTTATTTACTAAGGTATATTAGCTTTATTATAATATAACTATAGATAAGAAAGATTAGGCTAAACACTTTCTTTTATAAGTAATAAGTACTTAGATATAATATAAAGATATATTAATATAGATATAAGGTAGAGGATATTTACTATATACTTCTCTAATATAAACTTATAGGCTAGTACTATACCCCTACTATAGTATTACTAAGGGACTAAAGAGATATACTTTATATACTTAACTACCTAGTTAAGAGTAAGAAAATAGTAAAATAGGTATATAACTTATAGAGGCTAACCTATATAAACGTTAGACCTAGGGTGGAATTAGGATAGGATAGATATAAAGTAAGTATAGAGTAGACGGGGGGGAGCTAAGGCCTAATAAAGGGGATACCCCCCCCCTAAGGGGGGAAAAATAAAGATAATTAGGAAGAGGGGCCTTATTAGCCCTTACTAAGAACTAATATATAATTAGAGTTAGTTAGAGAAGTAAGGGTTTTCTTCTAGGGAGTCTAGTTTTTCCCTTACTTATAAAGATAATAGGACTAGATAGGTATATATAGGCCTAGTTAGTGTAATTTAATAATAATAATATACTATAATAGCTAACTAAGGTCTACTAGTATTACTAGCTTAATACTAAAGTACTAAGAAGATTTAGATTTTTAGTAAAAGGGGATTATAAATTTAATTATAAGGTTATTATA
>JAEIJG010001173.1:0-13281 GCA_037289395.1 Beauveria scarabaeidicola
TCCTAATTAAGCTAACTTTAATTATTTTATATATATATACTAACCCTTAGAGGGATAATAATCTTTTATTATATTATAGACTATAGAAGCTCTTATATATAGTACCTTATTGCTATGGGTTTTCCGGTGGTTCTCCCTATCTATCACACTACTAAAGTCTCTTAAGTGTTATATATAAAATTAGTTAACTACTATAGTATATTATATTATAGTATACTTAGTAACTAGAGTAATTAGGTTAGTTACTACTTATACTAAACTTAGTATAATTAGCGCTTATAACTAGTAATTAAATATCCCTTAATTAGTACTATAATTAGTAACTAAATATCTCTTAATTAGCGTTATAACTAGTAACTAAAATTTTCTATAAAAGTAAAAATCTACTAGAGTATTACTAGTACTATAAATATTAGCGCCTTTACTACTAAATATAATATAATTAGTATTATATTTAGGTTATACCTACTATAAATTACTATAGCTAGTACTAGGCGTTACTAGGCTAGGTGCCTTTTATAGATCTTATAAGCGCCTAGGTAGGGTATCTCTACTAATCTATACTTATAAGCTACTTTTAATCTTTTATAAAATTTATTTATATATAAATTACTAAAAATTAACTTATAGCTATAAATATATAATAATAATAATATATATACCTCTAGGGTAATATATACGCCTTAACTATAAGGTAGTAGCTACCCTATAGTAATTTTTATTATTATACACTATAAATTAGGGTATAATACCACGTGTAAGCTTATATATAGTACCTATAACACTATAACTTACTAAGTATAACGCTATAGGCTATTAATTAGTACTACTAATTACCTATAATAAGCTAGTAGCTAGTAGAGGTATAAGGTAGGCTACTACCTTATACTAAAATATTTTTATATACTATAAATTAGTATATAGCACTTATATAAGCCTATATATAGTGCCTATAATATTATAACTTACTAAGTATAGTATTATAAGCTACTAATTAGCGCTACTAGTTACCTATAATAAGCTAGTAGTTAATAGAGGTATAAGGTAAGCTATTACCTTATACTAAAATATATTTTTATACACTATAAATTAGTGTATAGTGCTCATATAAGCCCACACGTAGCGCTTATAATACTATAGCTTACTAAGTATAGCGCTATAAGGTACTACTAATTATCTATAATAAGCTAGTAGCTTATAAAGGTATAAGGTAAGCTACTACCTTATACTAACTAGTATAATACTACCTTATATTAATATAGATAGGTTAGTCCCTTAGCTAACTAGAGGGAGTATTAAAAGTAGGTTATTTATAAGGACTTTATATAAGCTACTAAGTCTAGTAACACTATTAGAGACCTTTATAGAGCTACTAAAGGCGCTAAGGGGCGCTAAAACTATAATAAGACTACTAAACCTATTAGGGGGCTATTATAGCTTTTATAGGGCTATTAGGGCTATTAAAATAGCTAAAATCACACTAAGGCTATATTAAAACTTAAGGGGTAACTATATTAGCTAATATCTTATATATAGTAAGATATAAGAGGAGGATTTTAGATTTAATAGAGTTTTTTCTAAGTATTACTTTTATCTCTTTTTCTCTATAAATAACTATAATTTTTCCTAGATAGAAGATAGAATAATAAGGTTAATAATATATTCTTTTATTAACTACTTCTCTATATTACTCTCTTCTATCTAAAAATCTATCTCTACCTATAATCTTACTTCTATATACTTACTTATAATTATAATATAACTACTATAATAACCTTTTATAAAAAGTAATCTTTAATCTCTTAGATATATCTTCTAATATTAATAACTAACTTCTATTTATATCTTATTAAGACTAGTTTTATCCTAAGGTTAACCTAGCTTTAGGTTATTATTATCTTAGTATAAGATTATACTTAAGTTAATAACTAAGATTACTTAGTATTTTAGCTCTCTTTAAGTATTTAAATAACTATTTTTTAATAATAATCTATATTATCTCTTAATTAACTAAGGTATTAGTTTTTACTAAGGCTATCTTAGCTTTATCTTAGGCTTATATTTACTTATACTTAGACTATAATTCTTTTACTTAATCTTTAAACTTATTTTTAATTAAAAAGAAAAGCTTATTAATAATTTCTTATTTAGATCTTATTCTTTATTAGGTTATAGCTATATTAGGCTTAATATAGTTATATACTATTTCTTAGGAGATATATAAATAAAACTATTATTTAGATTAATTAATAAAGATTTAAACTATTTATTTATAAGAAATCCTCTTTTTTAAGTACTTATTTATCTTTTTATTATAAAATAAAATAACTTTAAATTACTAGAAATCTAAATAATCTATCTTCTTTTAAATTACTATTAGCTTATTATAATCTATAATAATCTAGTTATATAACTAGTTATCCTAATTAAGTGACTTATAGGCGCTAGCCTAGTCGCTCTTCTAGGCTACCTCCCTAGCCACCTTACGCTTTCCTTCGTTTATAATATAACCCTTAGAGAGATAATAACTCTTTATTATATTATAGACTATAGAAGCTCTTATATATAGCACCTTATTACTATAGGTTTTCTAGTGGTTCTCCTTATCTATTATAATAACTTAGAATAATAACTACTTAAAAGAAATTAATAATATAAAAATATATTTAATTAATTATTATAAGAATAACCTAATAATAAATATATTATTATTATTTATTTATACTAATTAGACTATATATCTATCTAGTCCTATTATTATTTATAAGTAAAAGAAAAACTAAAGTCTTTAGAGGAAAACCCCTATTTCTTTCTAACTACTTTAGTCTTATATTAGCTTCTAATAGGGTCCTATAAGGCCCCTCTTCTTAATTAAGTTTCTTAGGGGGGGGTATTAGCTAGGTCACTAGTTTAGGTCTAGGCTAGGCCCTTAGTTATAAGTTAGTACTTATAGCTTTATCCCCTAATTTAGTCCTAAGAGCGCCTTAAGGGTATAAGGGGGGCTTAATTTTTCCTTTCTAGCTAATCTAGTTAATCTAAGCTTAGAAAAAAGGGCGTTCTATTAAGGCTAAGTCACCCCCTAGTAAATACCTCCTTATCTTTATAATAGCCTAGTTAGTACTTCTTATCTCTTATATACTTATAATAGCTATATTTATATTTATTATTATTCTATAAACACTATATAAATATACTTAGTAACTTATATATTAGGTTTATCTTAGGGTTATATTAACTACTATATTATCTCTATATATTCTTATTATAATTAATATAATAGCTACTTATTAGCCTTTACCTAGCTAATCTATTATTATTACTAGCTAGCTAGTAGAGATAAAGAAGGCCTAATTCCTTAATTCTTAGCTTCTTTTCCTTCCTTTAATAACTATATTAATTATATATCTCCTTTCTTCTTACTTATACTTTTTCCCTACTATCCCTATATATTATCTAGCTATACCTATACTATCCCCTATCTATAGACTTAAGCTAACTATATATAAGAAGCTCTATACCACTATTATTACTCTTAAGTAAGTAAACTATTCCCCTTAATCTAGCCTAAGCTAGCCCTAATCCCTATCTTAACCTTAGTAAGATTTTTACTAATAAATCTATACCCCCCCCTACCTCCTACTATAGTAAGTAACTTCCTCCCCTTATTAGCCCTAGTTTAGTATCTAACTAGTTTAGCCTTATTATCGCCCTACCTCTAAGATTACTAGAGGAGATAAGATAAGCTCTTATCTTAGGATAACCCTAAGCCTATATAAGGTAACCCTTAGGTTACCCCTTATAGCCACTATATTAGTTAGATAAAAAATTCTAGTAAGTTAACTTATTTCTAGCTTACTAGTATATACTACCCCTAGCTTAACTCCTATTTATCCTTACTAACCTTTTTAGCTAAAACTAGCTTATATATTAAGTATATATAGATAAAGTAATATTACCCTTATATAAGTCCTCCTTAGCCTTAAGTTAATTTTAATAATTAATAATAATAAGTATTACCTATAATTAAGGTAAGTATAACTACTATCTAGGGTTAGTTATAAGACTACCTTATAGCTGCCTTAGAGATAGTCTTAGCTAATCTTATCTTTAGGTAGCTAATATTAGAGATAACTTAGGCTTATTATAATACTAATAGTATTATTACTAAAGAGGCCTAGGATTAGGCCTAGACTATTAGTAGGGTTTACCTTACTATTACTATTATTACTATACCTACTACACTTACTACCCCTACCCTAGCCCCTATCCCTACTACTAACCCTATAGGCCCTAGTTAGCCCCTTACTATAGCTAACTAGGCCTTACTCTCTAATATTTTATTAGAGCTTTATTATATCTCTTATAGGTTAGGAGTTTTAGTAGCGGCTACTATACTTACTAACCCCGCCCTAGCCCCGCTACTAGCCCTTATCGCCCCTATTAATACACCTACTACACCTATTAACCCCGCCCCCGCACCTACTACGCCTATAGCCCTTATCACACCTACTATAGCCCCTAGCGGCGCTTAGGGGCTAGCTATTAATCTAGGCTTAGATAATAATAGAGGTCTTATAACCCTAGAGTAGCCTTAACCTATAGCTACTAAAAGCCTAGGTAAGTCTCTTTCTTTTATTCTTTTAGTAATAAAATTAATATTTAGCTTAATTAGCCTTATTTTAGCCTTAATATAACTCTTATCTTAGTTTATTTTATTAATAATATTAAGTTCTTTTATACTTAACCCTTTTTTACTTTAGCTTTTATTTAGCTTTAATTATAAGTTAATATTTATATATATTAGCTATTTTTCTTTATAAACTTACTTTATTATCTTTTTATTTTTAATTAGATTATTAAAGATATAAAAAATATTATATTATTCTTATAATAATATTACTTTAGAGATATTATCTTTTTTTATTAGCTTATACTAAAGTAATATATAATAAATATCTTCTAAACTACTTTAATATTAATATATTCTTAACTTATAATTAAAGATATAGTACTTATAAAAGAAGGTATTTAGTTTAATTTTACTTATCTAAAGTTATATTATAATAAAACTAATATAATATAAAAAGTATAAGATTAAGACTACTCTAGCCTTATATCTAAGTTATAGTAGTTTATATATTAAGAAGAGTATAAAGTATTTTATCTTTTTTTAGTTCTTAGTCTTCTCTTATTCTTACTTTATTTATTACTTTTAATTTACTTACTTATTAAGTATATATTAGTCCCCCTTTAAGACCCCCTTACTTATTTTTAATAAATTATTATAAAGCCCTTATATTAATAAAGTAATTTACCTTTTATAATTTCTTTATAATAATATAAAAGAGATTACTTAGGTAGTTATATAGTAAAGCTAGGCTATAGCCTTATTAGCCTTTTATTAGTTTAAGGTCTTATTTTTTCTTATTAATAGATAAATATTTATTAAGAGGACCTAAAGTTCTATTTTAATATAATAAGTAGGAGTTACTTTAAAGGCTTCTCTAATAACTTATAAGTACCTTACTTATAGTTTATAAAAAAGCCTTACTAGACCCTTTATAAGCTTATTTCCTAAGTAATATTATATTATAACTTTAAATAATATAATTAGATAAATACTTTAAAGGTAGATATCTCTTACTTCCTAGACCTAGGGGCCTTATAATTTCCTTATAGTTACTTATAAGGCTTAAAGTACTAACTTTACCTTATTTAATACTACCTTAATTTACTTTTTTTATTTAAGCCTTATAAAGAAAACTATACTAAGTAAATATATACTTATAAATAACTTAATTATCTTATCTCTAAATATAAAAGGGCCTAGGTCTAGTATATATTTATATTAAAAGTATATTAATTTAAATTTTAATATTAAAAAGCTAAGGTAATAAGTTTAAAACTACTTTTAATAGATTAACTAAGTAGTCTTAAGCTTATATTTTATCTTATTATAATTCTTCTTTATATATAAGAGATTTATATTATCTATAAACCTAATAGTTTATAAGCCTAGGGCTACCTTAAGGGCTTTATAGAGTAAGTTTATAAATAAGATAAAGAGAATTAGAGATAGTAGTAAGCCCTAGGGTATATCTCTTTATAGTAAGTATTCTTTTATTAGGCTATTATTAATATAAAGCTAGGTTATCTTATTATTAAGGAAAGATTATATTAAATTTAAGACTTACTTTAGGTATCTAAGATATTAAAGCTTTTATATAAGTAAATAGTAGTTTATATTATTAAATATATTAATAATATCTAATTATAAGAATAATATAGCTTTACCTTAGGCCTAGGCTACTAAAACTAACTCTACTACTAGTAAGATTACTATCTCTATTAACCTCTTTCTCTTATTATCTATCTATCTCTCTAAGAGGAGCTAGTATATTTCTACTATAACTATAATATATATAACTAAGATCTTCTTAAATAGTTTCTTTATTATATTTAAAAGGGTTAATAGGTATTAGCCCCTTATAGTTTAGAGCTCTTCTAGGGATTTTCTTAGTTTCTAAAGTATAACTATAATATTAATATAGTACTAGGCTAAGAAATACCTAGACTCTAGAGATATATTAAATAATTTAGCTAGTATCTAGTAAATAAGAGGGCTAAGAGCTTTTAGTAAGCTATATAAGGCCTTATCTAGACCTAGTATATTCTAGGCTAAGTAACTTTATAAGGTATCTTTTACTTCCTCTTCTATAATTTATACTAGGATCTTAGTTATATCTTATAGTAAGTAGGCTACTAGGTATTCCCTACCTAGGTCTAGACTAGGGTTACTCTCTATAGGGGGGGGAAAGAACTTTTTAGTAAAGACCTTTACTTTTTCTTCTCTTATTTATACTAGTAATCTCTAATCTAGTTAAGCTAGTGCTAGGATTATATTATAATAAACGGGGAGAACCACTAGAAAACCCATAGTAATAAGGTGCTATATATAAGAGCTTCTATAGTTTATAATATAATAAAAGATTATTATCCCTCTAAGGGTTAATATATATATATAAAATAATTAAAGTAGGTTTAATTAGGAGTATTAAATTATTAGAAATATAAAAATTATAAAAGAGAAAGATATAGTTATATCTAGCTTAAATATAAAAAAGTTATTATAAGAAGGAATATATAGTTAATAATTAAAAGAATACTTAAATAAGGTCTAGATTATAAGGTTAATATTAGAAATAATATATAAAAAAAGTAAAAAAGTTATTTTTATTATTTTTAAAGGAGGTATACTCTTTTATTAATAATACCTATTATATAATATACTATAGAGACTATTCTAAACCTAATATAACTCTCTTTATATAGTAATAAAAAATAAATAGTTATATAATAATAATATAATTAAGATAAGGAAAAAGAAAAAATAAAATAAAAAGAAAGAAGGCTATAGTAAGAAGAAGAACCTAAACCTATATAGTAAGATTTAGATAATATAAATAAACTATAGTATATATTAGAATAAAATAACTAGCTCTTAACTCTAAATAAAAGAAGATATTCTTCTAGATCTCTTTTTATTATAAATACTAAAAACACACTATTACTCTAGACTTATTCTTTCTTAGGTTTAGTACTATTAGCCTTTTCCTCCTTCTAGGTAGCCTTTTTTACCTCCTCTTTAGTTACTTTTTACTTTTCTTCCTTAGTAGCCTTCTTTAATCTTATTACTCTCTTTATAGCCTTTTTACTAGTAATCTCCTTTATCTTCTTAAGATCCTCCTCTTTAATCCTAGTATAGGTATTAACTTATTCTTACTTATTAGTAATAAGCTATAAGCCTATAATATAATAGAGTGCTCCATTTAGTGGCTACAGCTAGTGGCTATAACAATTTCTAATATAGGTAAGCTTTAGATCTAGGCCCTCTTATACTTAGGGGTAAGGTAGTTAAGTTATTAGTAGATATATACCTCCTTAGAGTAATATTATTAGTAAGGTTAGGGTAGTAGAAGTAGGTTAAGTCTATATTAGAGAAGGTCTAGTCTATACTTTAAGTCTTATAACTAATAGTAAGAAAGTTATAAGGCCTAAGGGTTAAGGAAGTAAGGGATATTTACCTTTAGAGAATTTATCTAATTATATTATTTAAAATAATAATATAATATAGCTTTATAACTAGCCTTATATAAGGCCTAACTAGGCCCTTTTAAAAGTTATAGGTAAGGTACTTATAGGTAGTTAGAGGAGCTTTTAAGGCTACCCCTACTTATTATATAAAGACTAAGCTTAATATATTATTAGTAGATATTTATCTAATAATATAAAAAAGTAAAACCCTTAACTAGTAAGAGGCTAATAGGGCTATAGCCTAGCTTTAATATATTATTATATAGGTATTATCTTTAGTCTTACTTTACTAAAATAGTAATAAATAGGTCTTATTATTAATAAAAGACCTATATTAGAACCTACTAAAGATAAGTAGGGGGATACTAAAGAGAGACTAGTATATACTTAAGGCTTAGGTTAACTAAGTATAAAAAGTAAAGTAAGAGTATAAAGAAACTAAAAGCTAGAGGTAGATAAGATAGCTTATCTTATTCTTAGTCTATAAGCCCCTATAGGCTAGATATAAGGCTAAGGTAACCTTACTCCTTTACTTACTATAATATATTAGCTTTATTATAATATAGCTATAGATAAGAAAGATTAAGCTAAACGCTTTCTTTTATAAGTAATAAATACCTAGATATAATATAAAGATATCTTAATATAGATATAAGCTAAAAGATATTTATTATATACTTCTTTAGTATAAACTTATAAGCTAAGACTATAACTAGTATTATATCCTTATTATAGTACTACTAAGAGATTAAAAAGATATACTTTATATACTTAACTACCTAGTTAAGAGTAAGAAAATAGTAAAATAGGTATATAACTAATAAAGGCTAACCTATATAAATATTAGACCTAGGGTAGATCTAAGATAAAGTAGGTATAGAGTAGGTATAGAGTAGGTGAGGAGGAGCCTAAGCCTAATAAAGAGAACGCCCCCCCTAGGGGGTAAAAAATATAAATAACTAAGAAGAGAGGCCTTACTAGCCCCTACTAGGAACTAATATATAACTAGAGTTAGATAAAGAAGTAAGGGTTTTCTTCTAGGTAGTCTAGTTTTTCCCTTACTTATAAAGATAGTAGGACTAGATAGGTATATATAGGCCTAGTTAGTGTAATTTAATAATAATATTAGTATAACTATTATAAGAAGAATAGATTATAATTACCTTACTTATTTCTTTTCTAAGGAACTAGGCCACTAGTACTTGTACTATAATTATCTCTACTCTAAGGTAATAGTATAGATACTACCTTTGAGGGTCTGGATTGGCCCGTTGTATGGCTCCTTATTCACCATAAAACCTTGCCCATCGCTAATTCTTAGCTGTAACTGCCCTCCGCGCTGCGATAAAATGGTAGCTGTTATAAGTCTGCCTTTTTTCCAGTCAATGTCCACCTTAAAGCCTCCCCGAGCTAGTAGACCCCGAGCATTTCCAACAGGCAATGCAGCTGTAGGCAGAGCCGGCAAGATGTGAACAATCCCCGTGTGGCTTTGAAGTAACATCTCTGTTATCCCACTTGTGAAGCCAAAGTTGCCGTCAATTTGAAAGCCTCGTCCAGAATCTGTATTCCACAAATTGGAAGTCGGATACTTTGCGAACCATGCCTCGACATGTTTCCATGCCTTGGCTCCGGAAAAGAGGCGTGCATATTGATTGATCAGCCATGTTCGACTCCAACCTGTGTAACCAGACCCGCTAGCCACGCGGTGATCGAGGAGTACGTTTGCAGCTCTGCTCAGAGTCTCGTTGACTAATGGTGAGAACTGATGAGAAGGGTGTAGACCGTATAAAGGTGAGAGATGCCTGTGCCCAGGATCTACTTCTTTATATTCATGCCTCCATTCGAGGATCTGCCCATTAGAACCAATGCCGGGGCTTCGAATCAGGGGTAGAAAATCCATTGCTCCCTTCACGTTCTCGTCAGTTTGTGAGATATTGAGCGCACTAGCAGCTTCTAGCAGGCTGGTCATGACATCTCGCATCAGCTGGTTGTCCATCTCCGGCGCTATGTCGTACGCTTTGATGGACCCTGCGACGCTGGCGTTGCTTGGTACGATGAATGAGTTCTCAGGCGAGACAGAAGGTCCTGTTACCTTGAATCCTTCCCACTCAAATGCGTAGCACCTATAAAAGCTGGCCACATCCTTGAGAAACGGATAGACTGTGTGCAAGAGAAAGTCCGTATCGCCGGTAAAGCGATAATGGTCCATCATATGCTGCACCGTCCAAGCCGCTCCCATGGGCCACATAGTAGCAGATGTATTATTGTCAGAAGGTGCAGGATCCCCCCAGAGATCCAAGTTGTGGTGAAACACAGTCCCATTACAGCCATATAACTTCTGCGCCATCTCCTCACCACGTGGCTTGGCAATTTTGAGCAGGGAGAACATCGACTCCTGAGTTTCGATAATATCGGTCTGTCCAGCGGGCCAGTAATTCATCTCAAGGTTAATATTGATAGTGAACTTGCCACCCCAGGCAGAAGTCGTTCTATTGTTCCACAGGCCCTGTAGATTGGCCGGTAAGCTCATCTCTGCAGTTCTGTGGCCGGATGATGCAACGAGTAAGTGGCGGCCGTAGTTCCATGCAAGAACAGCGAGCTGAGGATCGTTGAGGCCTTTTCGAGCCATCTTAACCCGCTTATCGGTAGGGAGATCAGCGGCGCCATTGGGAGAGCTGCCGAGATTGATGGAAGCGCGTCCCAAGAGGGCCGTGGCGTCAGCGATCGCGCTATTTCGTATTCCAGTATATCCCTTCGCAATGGAATCCTTTAGTTTGCGATCTACCTCTGCTTCTAAATCCTTTTGCGTCGGATAGCGGTAGCTCGTCTCGATGTCGAAGAACAGATCTACCTCAGTTGCTCCGATTATTGTGAGTGTAGAACCGGAAACATTGGTGTGAGCTATCAGGCTTATTTGATTAGCTTGTATTAGGATGCAAGAAGGGGCTTTTAGCATAAATCACACCATTATCAGCAACAAATTGCGCCTTCCCGGCAAACAGAATAGCGTCGTCCCTCGTGCTCTGTCCACTTGAGCCTTGCATAGTTAACAACCCTCCATCGTCGGTGATGGATGCGGCATTAGCTAATATGTTGTTTTCTCTGGTAAAGGTTGCATTGAAGCTCAATCCACCGGTTTTACTTGCGGTGAATCTTGCCGCTAGAATGCCCGCTGAGACGCTTGCAATGTATTCACGGCTATGTTTTGTCAGTTAAGTGTACCTCTGTACTGCACTTGTGTGAACATACGTATAGTTGATGCCTTTATATGTATACGAGATACCAGCATTACCTTGCCGAGTATCTAGCCATCGCAAATAATTTGTCGCCCCGTCCCCGTGGCCAAAGTCGAGATTCAGGTTGCCGAAATAACTGTAGACACGCTCCCTTGACACTGAAGGCATCATATCACTCATTATCAAGCTCGATGCCTCGCTGATCTTATCTGCGACCAGTTGTTGGCGTACTCTTGCCAGTGCTTGGAGCCCTTTGGTAGGCGTGCGGTTCTGAAAGGGTCCTGACCAGATACTGTCCTCATTAATGGTAATGACTTCATTGCCGCTGCCGAATATTGCCGCGCCGAGCCTACCATTTCCAATGGCAAGAACACCTGTTTCCCAGTCTGCGGCAGGTTCTGTGTACCATAGAAAGCGGTCCCCATCCAAGACAGCTCCGGCAGTAATAACATCAAGCCATCCAAGTAGAATGGTGTAAATAAAGATGACTTGCATATTTATAATGAAGAGCTTTGCGTGGATAGATATAAAAGTATGAAAGGACATAGTTGAAATTATAACGAGGATTAAAGAGAACTTATAGAAGATCTTTTAGGTTATTCGGGAATATATTACGATAAGGGTTACTCCCGTCGCATATATAGTTATGCCTGACTACTCTGTACAGATTACTTATCAGTCTATTCCACTAATTAAATACCCGATGCTTATATTCAGGGCGAAACTACCCCGCGTATTTTCGTAATAATCCCCCCCGCTATCCGTGTAAACCCGGATATTTATTTCATGCTCCTGCCTAATCGAGCTAACCAGTTACAATAGCATATCATGGTCTCCCTATCGCTGACACGTCGCTACGCCCTTAAGGAAGGGGTATTATTTTTAGAGAAACTGATAATAATAAGCCTAAAACTCATCACGTACGTTGAATTTCACAGAATAGCTATATAAATACGGAGTACTAAGACTAATATGCCCCTTAACAGCACGGATGGATGTACTACCCTCCCTCACACTACCAGTTATAACCAGGCAGCTATGCAAGGATTAGCAAAACCAAAGGCCGACGCATTAGCCGTCTCCACCACCTTTAGGATTCAGCGAAGATTACGGCCATAGGTAAGGGGTAGGGCGCCTCTTATCTTTAGCGAGACTACACTACATGCTCTTAGGGAAAGCCTAGCCTATTAAACTTATTTAGCGCTGCGCTCTAGGGCTTACGAAGTGTTAGGCGAAAGTCATGTACTCCGTATACCTGCTCGGTAACTTCCTCCCCTGTAAAAATAAAACCCTGTCCGCTGAAATACCTTATTTATAAAGCTATTATCATTTTCATTTTTAGAGGCCTAGCCGGCAGGCGCTTCTCCAGCGCTGCAGCATCGTCTCGAGCTAGCTTATCACAGGCCGGCTCTTCGCAGGCGGCGGCTTTAGCGCCTCGACAGCCATAGCTGTGCTAGAATAAGGCGAAGCCCCTGAGAATACGGCAGATAACAGCGTAAAAGGGTTTTGCGAGTCCAGATACAATGTCCAGGGTGACGAAGTCATATCGGCTTTTTCTATTTGTCAACTACAGCACAACAGTTACATATCGACCAATGTGTAGGTCAAGTTATGGGTTTGCTTGATGCTGCACTTACGGAATGCACAACAACTTCAGTTTGTAGAAAATGTGTTGCAGCCACCGGCTGCAGCCGCCAAATGCAGCGCTCTCATTAGCTCGCATCGTCAAATAACCCACAAATTGTAGCATAGACCTATAACTCTCGATAGGGCAAATGTAGCCCTAAGTAAGTAAGAATATTAACACTAAGAACCCTACGTATTATACTATATAACCCCTTATAATACTAATACTAATTAGTAGTTATAAAACTATAGATAGTTAGGAATTATTAAGAAGAGATAAGCTTTTTATTTTAATATAAAAATATTATATTACTAAATAAGTTAA
>JAEIJG010001174.1:0-13268 GCA_037289395.1 Beauveria scarabaeidicola
TTTTAAACTCTTTATTATAAATATATATAATTATTACTTTAATATTCTAAATTTATAATAAATCTAATAATTAATTTTATTTATAACTATATATTAATAATAAATTAAGTTATAATAAATATAAAGATAATAATTATATATATATTATATTTAATTATTTATTTATAATAATATTAACCTTTATAAACGCCTAAGCTATTAACTTTTTTATATTATTAAGCTAAGCTTTAGAAGCTATAACTACTAATAATACTATATTTATAATAATAATAAATATAATATAAATAAGTTATATAAAGTAAGTAAAGTTAATTAATATTATTATATTAATAATTAATAATAAGTAATAGACTATAATAGCCTTTTATACTATATAAATGTATATATTAGTATACTAAAGGCTACTATACACCCTCTTAGCGTGTGCCTAGAGTATAAACCTCGATATAAGAATGTAAAATGAGTTTTGGCCGCAACTCACCTATAGGCTGCCATACTCACCCGCCATGTTGATAGCATAATTAGCAGAAAGCTGTTGCGCATCCTCGGCACAGTGTTTGTAGCCTGCAGTCTTCCAATTTCCTATTGGCTGTCTCTATCGGCATCGTGAGATTCAGTTACTGATACTTGTTTCCCGTCTGATAACTTCTCAAGCGCCTCCGTTCGCCTCGGGCTCTGTAGCTTACCCGCAACCGCGTCCGGTGTCAGCCAACGCGGCATAGTTGGAGACATGGCAAGTCGAATTTTTGAGCCATCCGAAAGTGGCCGACTGGATTTTTCCATCGAATACGAGAACGCACTACTCGCAATTCTCCCAGCGAGCTGTGCTCTATTTGCCATGCTTCTAGTTGGCGCCAGCAACAAGTTTTGGCGGCGAGCGGCTTGCTGCAATCCGAATGCAAAGACGGTTACCACCGACAAGGTATACGGTCGCATCCTCCTTTCATCACACCATAACTGACGCTATCAAAGATGGCCCTTACGATCCTCCTCAGTTTACACTCTGCTTCCTTGGGTTTGTATTTTCGCCTATCCGGTGCCTCAGTTTGGTCCATGGGCTCCAGTGCCGCGGCGTACACTGTCCGGTTCATCGCGGCCCTCGTCATCTGCCTCGCCGTTTTTCTTTTCGGACGACATCTGAAACTCACCACCGACCTATACCTATTGGGTACATGCATTGCTGATGGTTTTCGCATTCACACGCTGTGGGCCACTGTCAACCAGTCGGGCGAGTCTCAAGGCATTGTGCTTGCGGCTTTGCAAACAGCCATCATGGTCCTTACTGCTGCTACGCTGGTCGTCTCAGAACTCAAGGCCAGCTCAGGTCTTCATACTACACGAAGAAAAGCTGGGCCGGCCCACGTTGACGAGTCAAACAGTGGCACCCTGAGCGTGCTGTTCTTCGGTTGGCTCTGGCCGCTTCTTGCACATGGAAGCAAGAATCAACTTGTCACCAGCGATATGGAGTCTTCCATAATACGTTCTAAAGCTCTATACCAAATGGATGATGACTGGGAAAAGTGTGTTGATGATAAAGAATTTCTCTACGAGTTTGGTATGCACTTTGTTTTCGGGGTAATTCTTCAAATCTTGAGCGCTGGCGCGACTATGGCGCAGCCTTTCATAATCCAAGGAATTGTATCTTATCTGCAAAGCGAAAAGAGAGGCGCAACCGGCACCTGGCTTGTCATAGCTATGGTGTTCGAGTAAGTCAAGTTGTTCTTCTTCTATGGCAACGTAACACCAGCTAACTCACGTTGGCAGCCAGCTGGCAATCAACATCCTGGAAGCTCACGGCCACCTGGCATTTAGCCAAATGTCTATCCGTATGAGGTCCGCCATTGTGCACAAAGTGGCACTACGCTCGCTCGCTCGTACCCCTCCAGCCGGCGGTTGGAGCGCGGCCAAGGGCAAAGTTCTTGTCCATGTGACACAAGACTCGGCCGCGGTATCCGCCGCCATTAACATGATAGGAATGATTATTCCCAACTTTATCATTGTGGCCATCGGATCATGGATGTTATTTAGAAAGATACAGCTTGCCTTCTTAGGGCCATTGCTCGCGGCCGTAGTCTGCACGTTGATTCCCATCTTGTTGGGCAAGCCACTGTCCCGAAGCGAGCGAAACTTGCTCGAGGCCGCTGAACGTAGGATAGCAACAGTGAAGCATCTTATTTCTGAACTCAGAGATATTCGGTTCGCGAATATGCAACATACTATGGAGCGCCAGGCTGCCAACGAAAGACGACAGGAAATCATGGCCGCAACAACGTTTCGTCGTATCCTCTGTGTTGTGATCGTTGTCGGTATGTCTTAATATTTGCCTGGGGCTTTTCTTCTACTTGCTAATTTAGTAAGCTATCTTTCTTTCCAGTGCTGCGATTCTGGCGGCCTTTGGCGGCTATTCCCTCCTGCCACAGCGCCATCTCGATTACAGTGTACTCTTCATATCGCTCTCGACGATGCAAATCATGCTCACGCCTCTACTATCCATCATACAAATGCTACCCAGTCTCGTTGCGTCTCTGGTTAGTTGGAAGCGCTTGCTTGCCTTTTTTGAGCAAGAAAACGAACGCGAGCAAGCTCAGGCCCCGGCCATCACGCCAGAGAAAACGGCGAGCCCGTCAAGTTTACCAGTTCTGGAGGAAGACCTTGGCGTGAGGATGAACATCATTCCACCAGCGGTTGGTGAGCCGCCTTTGAGAATGGAAAACTTGACGTCACTATGGGCTGCTGATTCAACAGCTGTTCAGAATGCCAGCTTGTGTGTAGCGGCAGGGCGGTTGGCAATCGTTGCTGGTCTCGCTGGCTCTGGCAAGTCGAGCCTTTTGAAGACAATACTAGGAGAAACTCGACTCGTATCAGGGACTCTCCATGTTGGTACAAACAAAGTGTCGCTTTGCGATCAAAGCCTGTGGTTCCTCCCCGAAGCTTCGATTAGGGAAAATATCATCTTTGGCAAAGCTTATGACGAAGCTTTATATCACGCGGTTACTAACTGCTGCTGTCTCAACCGTGACTTCAGTGCCCTGGAAGCCGGGGACGAGACGAAGCTAAGTGTCATTGGGGCTCCTCTCAGCGGAGGACAGCGCCGACGTGTGTCACTCGCGCGTGGTTTGTATGAAAGCGGCGATTTGTTCGTTTTTGACGACATCTTCAACGGTTTAGATGCCACCACGAGAAATACCGTTGCCACCAATCTCTTTGGTGCTCATGGCTTTCTCCCCGAGAGGCGCGCCGCTGGCATCCTCTGCTGCACTACCCGTAAGCTTTTTGCGTTTCTGTTATGGAGAGGCCTTTCTCACCTTTCTAATTGTCTGATGTCTGTTTCATGTCCTACTAACAATACCGTTCAGCTCCTTTAATCATGTCATCCTTTACAAACACTGAATTCTATGTCATGGAAAGGGGTCGGCTCCACGCGATCGAGAAAAGCCCATTTACAGACCAGGCAATGGAGCATGAGGCCGCCGAGGGCTCTCGGACGGCTCAAGCTAACAATCTTCAAGATACTACAGGACAGAGTGACTCGGCAGCCCGTCCGGACAGTGCCACGAGGGAGACTGACCCCGCTGTGGACGCAGGCGCTACAAATGAAGCAGCCAAGAAGAGCCTGGAGGCACACCGCATGTACTTCAAAGCGCTGGGCTCTCCTTCCGTCACTGCAGCAGTTTTTATCTTTCTCTTTATCTGGGTCGCAATTGAAAGAGCTAGCGGTACGTGCCCATTATGAATTGGTGGGAAAGTTGACATTGAGTAAACTAACGACTCGAACAGCATTCTGGTTGTCGCAATGGGCGAGCCATGCTACGAAACCAGGCATCGACCTTGACACGGGCCACTACGTAGGTATCTACGCTGCTTTTGCTATCTCCGGAGTTCTAGCAGCATTCATCTCGGTTTGGTATGTACTCAGTTGCATGGCCTTTTTCACCACCTAACCAACTGCCTGCGAACAGGATCTTTTTCAACCAAGCGATTCCAAACAGTAGCGTCAGTCTGCACAAGCATATGCTTGAAGTACTTTCAAAGTGTGTATCGTCGTCTCATTTCCATTTATTTCGCTGTCTTCTCACAGCAGTGTACTAGGACTCCCGTCTTTGACGTTGAGCAGCATAAATTGGAGACTGTGAATCGGTGCGTTCAACCCTTATTTCCACTGTCCCTCCTGTTTTGCTTACATAATGTAGTTTTACGAATGATGTCGAAGCTGTCGACTTGCACCTGCCGCAATCTTTATACAACCTAATCAGTGCGATTGCGTCGGCGCTTGGCTCCCTCGTAGTCATCGGTATCGGTTCCCCATTCACCCTCATCAGCCTACCTATCCTCCTTCCTCTCCTCTTCTTTCTCCAGAAATTCTATCTCTATACATCCTTCCAGCTTCGTTCACTTCAGGTTGCTGCACAAGCGCCAATGCTCGAGATGGTGAGCGCCATGTTGGAGGGCCGAACGACTATTCTCGCGCTGAGACAAGACCAATATATTGCGCGTGTCATGTCCGACCGTATTCAAAGGGGTCTAAAGATTGGATACTTATTTCGAGCCGTTCAAACATGGGCCACTCTAATGCTCGGTCTCCTCAACGGATTCCTGGCGGTCGCGCTCGCGGCCTTGTTGATCGGCCTCGGGGGATCGAAGAGTGTTGCGTGGGGCGGTCTGGCGTTGGTGAATATCATACGACTTGGGCAAGATAATATGCTTCTTATGAATTGGTGGACATCTTTCGAGTCAAACATGGCGTCAATGGATCGTATCTATGGGTACGTTCACGCCACGCCACAGGAACGCGGCCATGCACATGACATGCGCCCTCCAAGCGACTGGCCAGAACGCGGCAGCATTCGGCTGGCCAACCTCTCTCTCGCATATAGGTACGAGTTCCTTCCTAAACGTTCATTCTAACTAACGTAAACTATAGAGAGCGTCATATTGTAAAGCACTTGAGCGTCAATATCCCGGCAAAAAGCAAGGTCGCGATTCTAGGAAGAACGGGCAGGTAAGTGACTTGGCTTTCTCGTTTCTTTGAACATATCTTGACTAATTGAGCAGCGGAAAAACCTCGCTACTCCAGTCCTTCTTTGGGCTCATACGTAGCACGGGTGGATGTTTGCAAGTAGACGGTCTAGACCTTGCTGTCATTGAGGGCGACGCTGTGCGGTCGCGTTTCGTGGGACACCCGCAGAACTTCATCCCTAATGCTGGCGGAACAGTCAGAGAAAATCTGGACTTGAGCGGTACCCTGCCGGTGTCTCGCATCGAAGAAGTGCTGACACGGCTGGCCCCGCCGCACATGGCTGCGGAGATGATGGCCAAATTGGATTCGCAATGGAACGAGTGCAACTTTTCTAAAGGTTGGCAGCAGATGATTGGCATCTGCCGTACAATGCTTCGTCAATCGAACGTTTATGTGCTGGATGAACCTACAAGCGGGTACGTCTTTAGTGTCTTTGCGTGCAAGTCTGCTAATTGTGTCGATAGCATGGATGAAGACGGTCACAACGCCGCCATGGAAACAATTTTCAGCGTCTTGTCTGATAGTACTATAATAGCTACCACGCATACTTTGGCTGGTATTGAGAATTTTGACCAGATTATTCTTCTCGAGGACGGGCGTCTTGTTGAGCAGGGGTCACCAGCAGAGCTGCTTGCATCAGAGGGCAGCATGTTGAATCAGCTTGTCAGCGCACATTGAAGACTTTCGTTTTGTCTGCTTTTCAAGTTTGTGGCCTTCTCTTATGTCCCGTCATGGGATGCGAAATTGACTCCCTTCTAGTGTACTCAAATTCGGGGTAAAAACGCCCAATCTTACGCGACAAGTACCCATTCATTCATTGCCTCGTATGACTTGACTGTGTTCTCTGTTAGGATGGTTTGATGGCCAAAGCATAAATACTGGCGGACTGAGGTGGCTACTACGTAAAAATTTATGAACTCCCTATCAATACTGTTGACCCCTGGTATTATTACCAGCAGAGAAGAGCGGCAACGGGTCGACAAGCGGACAGTTAATAAGTACAGGTGCAGGCGACGAAATGAACCATTTTATCAAAATTATTTAAATCTGTTTATAGGAATTTCTAGGATGGGCCTACACCACTATTCGTACCGCTTTACTTGCAAAACCCCGCTACTATGCCGTTCTATCCCGCTTCTCCAGTATGTACCCCTCGATCACCGATACTGTAAACGAGTTGTCGGGCAGGACAAATGGGTTCTCCAGGCCCATGTTCCATCGCGTAGCATACTCAGCAAGGGGCGGAATTCCTTCTGTTGGTACTGGGGCTGTGATATTTGTGTTTCGTGAGGCTCGGATAATCGACTTTCGAATGTTAACACGTCCAATGATGGGGGATGATGCTGTTCTGAAGGTTTGTTCAGTGTTGATGTTTTGGCCGTGGCCGAATTTGTCGCTTCTGCCACGCGTTATAAAGCGCGCCGTCCGTGGCATTTCTCCTCTGCATCCCTGGGATACCAAGTCGCTGGAGCTATAACAGTGTGCTTTCCGTCCACTGCACCGACTATGGTAGGCTTCCGTAAATAGCATTGGCGACAAGTCAAAGTCAATCTATCAATGCGTGGCACATCCTAACCAGTGCTCTGGCTAATCAGTTAGCGTGCAGTATCGTGCGGGCACTGGGCGGGTGCTGCTAGTGAATAAGACAGCGGTACCAAGCGTGCCCAAGTAACGCAGTCTGTGCAACACGTCAGGCGTCGTCTCTCCGCCTTCTCGCTAAACTCATGCAGCTTATCTGCCAGCCGCCTCCCCGCCGCCGCCCCCATGCGCAGTAACTAACACGTCATCAAGTCCATGTTCATCATTGCCCTCCTCATCCATCCATAGGCTCATCCTTGACCATCCCCTTCACCCCTCTCGCCAGCGCCTCACAACTCGAGATGAACCCCCATGACTTCTGGCAGTTAAAGTCCACCATCTGCCGCGCATACTCGGGGCTCGTCGTACCGCATCCATCTTGCAATAACACCGTGTCGAACCCTTTGCTGGACGCGTCCTGAATCGTAGCCAGCACGCACTGGTCCGTATTCACCCCAGCAAACAGCAACGTCTTGAGGCCCCTCTCCCGTAGAAACATCTCGAGATCGTTGGAGTGCGCGTCGCCCCAGAGGCCGGAGAGCCGTTCCTTGTGGAAGCGCACGTCTGGGACCGCGGCGCGCTGGCCGGCTTCAAAGGCCTCCTCGAGCGGTCCGTGGAGGCGCGTGTTCCACTGGTCGCGGAGGAGCATCTTGCCCGCGTCGACGATGGAGCCGTCTGCAAGAGTGACGGAGCCGAGCTCGGATCCAATGCCGCCGTCCGACTTTCTCTCTGGAACTCGTATGATAGGGCCGGACGCCTGGTCGCCTTGAGCATCGTCGGCGCCAGCAGGAACGTCAAACCCTTCGTCATCATCGGCAATCTCCCACCCAAAGATGCGCCACACTGTCGGCGGCAGTGTCTTGATGCCCTCCTCTGAGATGCCCCATGTCAGCCAGACGACCTGTATCCCGGCCTCTCTCGCCGCGGGGATGCCCTGCTCGAGCAGCACCGTCTCCGCCTCGTGGCCTTCGCCGCGCTTGCGCCCCATGGCCACAGAGAGAAAGAAGTTCTGCATGTCGATAATAACGAGGGCCGTCTTCGCGGGGGCGATTGTGACAGGGGAGTTGCTCGTCGTGAGGGTGAGTCGCGGATAGACGAGCGGCGCATCGGGCGTAGGTGGGTGCGTCATATCGAAGCCGTGGCGGTTGCTGAACAACCAGAAGTTGGACGGGGAGCCGACAACTACGGAAGACGACGAGCGGACCGCGAGAGCCGATGATGCGGCGAGCGAAACGACGGTCATCTTGAGACGAAACGGGATTGGGACACGGACAAAATATAATAGCTATAGCACAGCACATTGACAGTCAGTCAGTAAGTCGAGGGACGTTACACAAAGCAAATGCTATATATATGCAGGAATGCATATCTGAACGTACGTACCGGTAACGGAATGCGGGCGAGGAGTGATTGCATGAGCGCAGTCGAGCCCGTTTGTTGCGTGCGTAAATTCTGAGGGGTAAATTCTGAGGGAGTTGTCACGGTGAATTGAGTGTTTCGTGCGCCAATGCAGATGGACGGTTGGACGGTTGGGCCTCGAGATGGCCGCACAAAATCTGGGCCTGCCAGGCGCGGGCGGTACGAGCCGGCAAGCAGGTGGGCTACATAGTAACACATGTATCTTTGAGTTCGAGGCAAGCTTGGTGGAGGATGCAGAATTATAACATAACTCACTACCACACCTCCCAACGGTGGCCGTGGCCCAAGGTCGGAAGAATAAAATGCATGCATATCTACGGCGTCGACATGGTTTATCTGCGTATATCCGCCACATTTGTGGAGTATCTGCGACTAGCTTTCTGTTAAATAGAAGGGTGTCACGGGATAGACCTATGGGATGTGGTACCTATAATAGGGGTAAACTTATATAGTAGAAGATATACCTATAGTGGGGAGACAAAAGTTCCGTATAGTAGCCCTTAATATATATAAATTGATAATTTTTACCTTATTATATCTACCTTTATATAATTACTAAAATTCTATTTTAAATATAATTAAATAAGATATTAGATAAAGACTAATATATCTTTTTTATAATTTTTTAAGTATTTTTTTAAAAGAAAGAAAATATTAAAAATTAAAGATTCTTAGGTACTTAAGGTTAAAAGACTTTTTACTAGTAATTTCTAGGGTTAAGTATTAATATAAAAGACCTCTATCTTTTAGAAGGTATTCTAGCCTCTCCTTTTTAGTAAAATAAAAAATAAAAAGTAAAGTAAATAAATAAAGCTAGAAATAATTTATTTAGAAATAATTTATATTTTTAATTATTATTCTTATTTAGTTATTCTTACTTAAAATAGGTGTGTCTTTATATGTGTTTTAGTGGGGCTTGTACCCTACCGTACGGAATTTTTGTCAACCCACTGTACCTTATAAAGGTATCCCTTAGCCCCCCTTAGACTATTTATAGCTTCTTTTACTTCTTAATTAACACTATTTCTATGCCTAATCACTGTTCCGCGTGACACTTTCTTCAGCTTGCCACTAGTAAGACCGCTTCAGGTGCAAGGACCCTTATTTATTGTCAGCGCCACAACTCTTTCTCTGACCGTCGTACTATTTTTAATTTGCTGGCGACAAAGGAGCGAGACCCGAAACACGCCAACGACATGATTGCTTCAGCTCGTCGCTGACATCTCCTTTCAACCCTTTGCACTGTCCTCTCCCATTTCCAATCCTTTGCGCGGTTCCAGGATGCATGCTGCTTCCCATCACCACCGTCTCCTCTCCGCCGCCGCCGCCGCCGCCGCCGCCCCCTCGACATAGACCATGGCCAAGCTCTTGGCCTCCGCGCTGTGGTGGCTTCTGCGCAAGCGGCTGCTGCTCGTGCCGCTCGTCCTCGTCGCCGCCGGCCTTTTGCTGCTGCGGCAGTCGTCGCCGGCGCTGAGTCGCGTGCACTGGCGCAGCGACTGGTCCTGGGTCGACCTGGGCTCGTCGGGCATGGCCCCGATGCGCCGCTACCGCTCCTTTGACCACGCCTCGGTCGACGTGCGCTTCCTCGCCCGCGACGACGCCCGCTGCAGCCGCGACCAGCTGTTCCTCGCCACGCGCGGCTCCGGCACCGAGCCCGGCGCCGTCATCCTCGACCACACCGGCGAGCTCGTCTGGCGCCAGCCGCGCATGGCCGCCGAGGTCCACGACTTTCGCGTGCAGGAGTACAAGGGCGAGCGGTTTCTGACGTTTTGGGCCGGCGCGCCGGACGCCGGCGCAAAGCAAGGATCGTGGTACATGGTACGCTGTCCCAACGAGGCGACGCCATCTCGGCCCTACAGCGTCACGGCGCAAGTAGTAGGATCGCTGCGATTCAAGAGCTAATTGTGTGATAGATGGACGACACTTATACGATACGTCATAATATATCAGCCCCCGGCTTCGAATTTGGCGATATGCACGAGTTTGAGCTCACTCCCAACGGAACCGCACTCGTCACCATCTATAACTCAATCCCGGCCGACCTGTCCTCGCTCGGAGGGGCTGCGAAGGGCTATATCCTCGACGGCATCTTTCAAGAAATCGACATGGAAACTGGAAGGGTGCTGTTTCAATGGCATGCTTCCGATCACATTCCTGTAGAAACATCCAAAAAGCCCATGAAGGGGTGCAGCGACGACCCGAAAAGGGCCTTTCTAGGCTGCGGCAACAGTGCCGACGCCGCGTTCGACTATTACCACATTAACAGCGTACAAAAAGATGCCAAGGGCAACTACCTCATCTCCGGCCGCCACACCTCCTCCCTCACATACATCAACGGCACGAGCGGCGAGCCCCTCTGGCACATGGGCGGCGACATGAACCAGTTTGAGACCATGCCCCTCGGCACAAAGGTCCTCTTTGCGTGGCAGCACCACGCTCGGCTCCACGACGACGACACCATCACGCTCCTCGACAACAACGCCTACGACCCGAACGCGCGGCGCACCGAGTCGCGCGGCCTCCGACTACAAGCCGACTTTGACGGCATGAAGGTGACGCTGCAGACGGCCTACACGCACCCGCAGCAAATCATGGCTTTTTCGCAGGGCAACGCCCAGGTGCTACCCGAATCGGGCAACGTGCTCGTCGGCTGGGGCAGCAGCGCCGCCTTTACCGAGTTCTCCGCCGACGGCGAGGTGCTCTGCGACGCGCGCTTCGCGCCCGCCGCCCTCTTTTCCTTTCAGCCCCTCAGCTCGTACCGCGCCTACCGCGGGCGCTGGGTCGGCAAGCCGCAGGACGCGCCGCGCGTCGCCGTCGCGGGGCGGTCCATCTACGTCAGCTGGAACGGCGCGACAGAGGTGGCTGCCTGGCGGCTCCAGGGCAGGACGACGGCGGCGGGCAGCGGCGGCGGCGGCAGCGACGAGGATGCGTTTGAGGATGTGGTCGAGATTCCCAAGACGCACTTTGAGTCCGAGTTTGCGGCGGCGAACTTGACGAGGTCGTACAGCAAGATTCGCGTGCAGGCCATCGACGTCGGGGGCGTGACGCTGGGAACGACGGCAGAGGTTGATCCGCCCAGCCGCTGGTCGTTGCTGATTGGCGCAATTGACCTGCTGCTCGTCGGGGCCGCGGCCGGTATCGTCGTCGGCTGCGTGCTGCTCGTCGTGGGCGTCATGTCGTGTAGAAGGCGATACAGCAAGACTGCAGGATACAAGCCTGTGGAAATGGATGATTTAAGCTAGACTGCATTTCTTTTTTGTCTTTTTGTGCGTATTTTGCATTGCGGCGGGATTTCTTCTTGTTTCTTTTTTGCCTTTGCACAGCGTCTGAGTTTTTTACCCGGTAGACATCCTATGTAAAATAAAGTAAATAGCAATCAAATCATGATGCCTTGAAAAAGGCGTGCGTACACTTATGTGAGTAGTAAATAAGGCCCAACGCAGCAAATAGCCAAGTAAGAACATGACGTTTCTTGACTTTTTTTCATCCAAAATATTTTCTTGCGCATTCAGGGGTAAAGGGTTATTTTTTATAGGCTTCTCTCTGTCCCCCACGATGCGGATGAGGCCCAGGTCTGGCGCATCCACACTTTGCTCCTTGAGCAAGGCTTCTTTCAGTCACCCGCCCTACTTGACGACAAGTGATTATTGGCAAAGATATGCGCAATAAAACGGAGCCGACTTTGATGTGTTTCGGACTGGTTCTGCGGTTTGAAAATAAAACTAAAATAACGACTTGCAATATGAAACCCATGTGAGCATTCACCCCGAGTACTCCAAACTCCGTATCACGCAGTAGCACCGTCGCGCGTATAAATGCACAAATAAAACTCGCATCGCAGGCTCACCCATTGACAAATTTTGCTGAGCTATTTCCCCCCCACCCCCCTCAGCAGTGTAAATTTACCCCTTCTTCTGCTGGGCCTCAATTTCAAAGAGCTGCGGCACCAGGTCCCGTAAGCAATCGTCCAGCCCTCGCCACGACACGCCCAGCACCCGCTCCGTCTCTGTTGCATCGACAGCAAAATGCGTATCCGCCTCGCGTACGCCCGGGTCCCCCAGCGGGATCCTGGCGTGGTACGCGGGCGGCAGCACCCTCCTCGCCACGTCGGCGAGCTCCTGGTTGCAGTAGACGCCCTGGGCGAGGAGGAACCTGGCGCCGCCGGCCTCGGGCACCGCCAGGGCGCGGACGTGGGCGTCGGCCACGTCGCGCACGTCGACCCAGACGGGGCCCCTTGTCGGCGGCACGGGGCTGTCGCGGCCGCCGTCGGCGCCGACGACGCCCCAGACGAGGAGGTTGCTCGTGTTGACGTCGGCGATGCCGGGGGGCTTTGCTTTGGGCAGAAACGGGCCAAAGACCATGGCGGGGCACAGGCTGACGAGGTCAAAGGCGACGGCGCGGTTCTTGTCGGCGACGAAGCGCCAGGCAGCGCGCTCGGCGGCGGTCTTGCAGGCGCGGTAGGCGGCGGCGGCGTTGGGGGCGGCGGCGCCGTCGGCGTAGGTCAGCGGGCTCCAGTCGCGGGCCGTGTACGTCTTGGCGGGCTGGGGCCCGGCGGCGGCGTCGTAGACGCAGGCGAAGCTGCTGGTGTGGACGACGCGCTTGACGGAGCGGATGGCGGCGCAGGCCTCGAGGATGGCGGTGGCGCCGCGCACGGCCGGCACCATGAGCTCCCGCTCGAAATCGGTGGCGCGGTAGTGGAACGGCGCGGCGAGGTGCAGCACGGCGGCGGGCGACTGCGGCTCGAGCACCGCGCGGTACTGGCCCGGGTCGGTGATGTCGCCGACGACGACGACGGAGAGCTTGGGGTGCGCGCCGTGCGCCTGCCGCACGCCCTCGACCTTGGCTTCGGATCGGACGGTGCCGACCACGCGGTAGCCCTTTTCTAGTAACGCCGCGATGCAGTGCTGCGCAAGGAAGCCGTTGGCGCCGGTGACTGCCACAAGGGCGGGCGGCTCGATGGGCATGTCGACTTTCGAAGGCATCTTGGGGTGACAATCAAAAGCGCTTGCAGGAAGCCGGCCACTCTGCAAAGTGGCGCGATGCAAAATGTTGGCGGCAATGTCTTGTAGTCTAAAAATGTCGCTATCGTGAGTCTCTGCACCATTCGTTGAAGCAGTCTAGTCAGGCCGAATTGCTTCCAACGTTGGTCTGTGAGAAGCAAAAAGGGCGAAGCCCAAAACTCTTTTCTTTTCCGTCGGCTCCTCTCAACAAAAGGTCCAGAAATCGGGGACTTTTTTTTTTTAAAAAAAAAAAA
>JAEIJG010001175.1:0-13263 GCA_037289395.1 Beauveria scarabaeidicola
TATAATACCTAGATTAAGTAAAAAAAAAAAAAAGATTATTTTATTTTAATATTTAAAAGCTTAAGCGTTTTTTAGAGCCTCTAGAGCCCTACTAGGCCTATTAAGAGAGAGAGCTATCTACTACTAGATAATATCTTTTATTATTTTTTTATTAGCCTCTAAGAATAGCTAATAGTAAATATAAGGTATAGACTCTTAATTAAGTTAAGTAAGATAAAGAATATAGATAAAGCTACCTAAAGCTCTATTACTATAAAGAGAGTATTCCCTATCTAGTATAATAATAAAAAGCACTTAATAGTATAAGAAGATATACTACTTATAGCTATTACCTATAGTCTACTAAATATAGTTATTATAAGTACTACTAAGCTTATTACTAAGAGAGATATAATCTTAAAAAGGATATATAATATAGTAGTTAGACTAGGAGATATTAGATATAAAGGTTAAGGTATAATAAGAGTAAAAATAAAGATTATATTATCTATATATCTAGATTAGAAATACTTTAATTTTATTTATATAACCTAATATAGTATTAAGGATAAGACTAAGAATTATACTAACTTTTACTAGGATATAGATATTTTATATTTTAAAAGGGTAAATATATTCTTTAATTATAACCTATAGAATAGTATTATAGGAGTTAAAATCTAGCTAGAATTATATTATAAGTTTTAGATTTTTTATTATTATTAGGTTAAAGGTAACTTTAAAGTAAAGAGAGAACCTATAAGTATTATAACCTTTACTATTAAGAAGGAAAATAATAAGGGTATTTATAACCTAGATTATTAATTAAATAAGAAGAAAGATAAAAGTAAGGGTTACTTACTTACTAAATCTATTTTTTACTAACTTCTAGGTATAAAGACTTATTAATATATATTAAGGAGTAATATCTTTTAAAGAAGAAAGAGGATAATTCTTCTAAGAAGAATAAGAAGATATCTAGGAGATCTTACTTTATTATTATAATAAAAGAAAGTATAAAAGTATATTATACTTAAAACTTAAGATAAGATAATAATAAATAAAGCTAGGAGAATAAGAAAAAAGGTAAGTAGTAATAATATACTAACTAAAATAATAATAGAGAAGAGAAAAGAAGTAAAAGAAAAAGGAGAGGCTTTTATTAATAAGAGAGTAATTAAGCTTCTAAAAAAAAGAAAATTATATATTATAAAAAAATAATAGCCTATTTATAATAATATATTACTAACTAGTATAACTAGTATAGCTACTATAGATTAATAATTCTAGTAAATAGCTATTTATTATTAATTTAGTAATTATAGTACTTATATTAATATATAATTTTTCTTTACTTTATATTTTTCTTCCCTTTTCTCTCTTTTATCTTAATTATCTTCTTTAAGGTCCTAATTATAATTATCTCTACTAGCTAAGGCCTAAAAAAGGCCTTTATATACTATTAAGTTTCCTTTTAATTCTTTTATTATTATATTCTTAAAAGAGTATAAGTATTACCTTAGTCTTTTATTTAGTTTTTTATTATTTTCCCTATTTTATTATTTTTTATAATACTATTACTATTTTCTTTTATATATTATTTAAAGAGGCGTTTTATTAAAAAAGCGTTTAAAAGGAGTTTTTATTAAAAATAAGTTAAGTTATTATAGTCTTTATAAAAAGAAGAAGAGGAGATTTAGGCTATTATTTCCTTAAAGAAAGGTAATATATTAAGGCTTTTATATCTAAGAGTTACTTATATATACCTCCTATCTTCTACTTATAAGATAACTAGCTAGAGTTTAGGCTTATTTTAAATAATAAAATAGATTAAGAAGTCTCTAAATAAGAAATTTAAGAAAGGTTTAAACTTCTTAAAAATTTTCCTAATATTCTACTAACTAACTAGCTATAGTATATCTCTAGGTGTTTTTAACTCTATAGTACTCTAATAAAAGAGAGTTAGGTAGAAGGCGCTAGACTACTAAGCGCTTTAAAGATTATTATTTAAAGACTTAGTAATATTATTACTATTATTAATAATAAGTTTATTATTTAAGGCTTCCCTTATCTAAAGATCTATAAGATAGATAAAGTATATAATAATATTAAGCCTAGATAAGAATTTATATAGTATAAAGTCTTATTTTCTTATTTCTTAAGTAAGAATATAATAAAGATAAAAAGAATACTTAGATATTAATTCTAGGTATTCTTAGTTAATTTCTCTACTTTAGTAAGTCTCTATAATAGTAAACACTAGATAGTAATAGTATTTAATAAGAAGGCTACTATTTTCTAGTTTCTTAATATATTCCTAGGAGGCTATCTAATAAGAGTAAAAGCTATTACACTTACCTTTAAGTAATAGCTTAATAATATATATTTCCTATTTTCTTTTATACTAATATATCCTCCTATCTTAGAATAGTAAGATAGTTAGTCTTATAGCTACTTAGTAGTCTTTAATACTATACTACTACTATAAGGCTACTCTAGTGTTTCTCTATACTAGCTACTTAAAAGAGATTCTAGTAGGAAGATAAGAGGTAATATAAAGGCGTTTTTTATTAATAGTTAGTAAGCTTTATTCCTAATAGTAAAGGCCTTTTTAAATCTTCTTTAGCTAGACTAAGGCTCTCTTTATAGTTTAAAGGCTACTTATATTAATCTCTAAAAAGAGATAATATATAATATACTAGTAAATAAGCTTAAGATATAATAAGCTTATCTTAGATTAAAGCCTCTAAAGCTTAATATTTACTCTATTATTAGTCTAAACTTAGTTAAGTACTTATTATAAATAATACTTAATAGCCTAGTCTTTTATAAGTTTAATTAACTTATACTAAAGAATTAATATTTTCTCTTCTTAACTAATAAACCTTATAACTAATTTAATATTCCTACTAATACCTTAAAAGATAGACCTTTAGAAGACTTTATATTTATATATCCTCTAGAGGTAAGTATAATATTATCTTAAAATTAAATAATAAAAGGTAAAGCTAAATTTATTTATAGATCTACTCCTTAATAACCCTAAGAGAAGCTAAAAAAGCTAGAAGATATCCTTAAAGAAGAAAATAAAGAGCTTTAAGATAGTTAAGAAAAGTTATAAGAAGGTTAAAAAGGGCTTAATAAAGATAATAATCTCTTTTTATAAGATACTCTTAAGTAAGAAGAGGGAGAGGAAATACCTACTCTTAGAAGCCTTTACTTATAGACTCTTATTACTCCTAATATAAGAATTTTTATATTTAGAAGCTCTCCTTAAGGAAAACCTAAGAATATTACTCCTTAGTTAAAGCTTATACCTAGTAAGAATCTTATATTACCTCCTTTAAAAATTCCTAAAAAGTAATCTAGCTTTATACTATTAAACCTTATATAAATAACTAATAAAGCCCTTAATAAGACTTTAACTACTTCCCTACCTAATATAAGACCTCCTAGCCTAAAGCTTAAAAGAGTTCTAAGTACTAAATCCTTTATATAAAAATAACCTACTTCTATATAATAATCCCCTTTAGTTATTAGCTCTTTTTACTCTTAGAGTTTAAGATACTTTATAGCCTCTTAGTAAAAGATTAATTAGTAAAGTAATATACTAAAATAAATAAGAGAGGAAATAGCTAAAGCTAAGGTAATAATATTTATAAAGCTTATTACTATTATTAAATAAGTTATTATTATTATTAAATTACACTAACTAGGCCTATATATACCTATCTAGTCCTACTATCTTTATAAGTAAGGGAAAAACTAGACTCTTTAGAGGAAAACCCTTACTTCTCTATTTATCTCTAGTTATATATTAGTTCTTAGTAGGGGCTAATAAGGCCCCTCTTCCTAATTATTTTTCACCTTTACTAGGCCTTAGCTCCTCCTTATCTACTCCGTGCCTACTCTATACCTACCCTATCCTAAATCCGCCCTAGGTCTAACATTTATATAGGTTAGTCTCTATTAGTTATACACCTACTCTACTATTTTCCTACTCTTAACTAGGTAGTTAAGCGCATAAAGTATATCTCTATAGTCCCTTAATAGCACTATAATAAGGGTATAATACTAGCTATAGTCCTAGCCTATAAGTTTATACTAAAGAAGTATATAATAAATATCTTCTACCTTATATCTATACTAATATATCTTTATATTATATCTAAATACTTATTATTTATAAAGAAAAGCGTTTAGCCTAATCTTTCTTATTTATAGCTATATTATAATAAAGCTAATATACTATAGTAAATAAAGGAGTAGGGTTACTCTAGCCCTATATCTAGCTTATAGGGGCTTATAGACTAGGAATAGAGTAAGCTACCTTACCTACCTCTAGCTTTTAGTTTCTTTATACTCTTACTTTACTCTTTATATCTAATTAGCCTAAGCCTTAAGTATACACTAGTCCCTCTCTAGTATCCCTTTATTTATCTTTAGTAGGTTCTAATATAAGTCTTTTATTAGTAATAAGATTTATCTACTATTACTTTAGTAGAGTAAGACTAGGGTTAATACTTACGTAGTAGTATACTAGAGCTAGACTATAGCCTTATTAGCTTCTTACTAGTTAAGGGTTCTACTCTTCTATATTATTAGGTAAATATCTATTAGTAGTATACTAAGCTCTATCTCTATATAGTAAGTAGGGGTAGCCTTAAAGGCTCCTCTAACCACCCTTAAGCACCTTACCTATAACTCTTAGAGGGGCCTAGCTAGGCCCCTTATAGGGCTAGCTATAAGGCTATATTATACTATTACTCTAAATAATATAATTAGGCGAATTCCCTAGAGGTAAATATCCCTTACTTCCTTAACCCTTAGGCCCTATAACTTTCCTACTATTAGCTATAAGGCTTAAAGTATAGACTAGACCTTCCCTAATATAGACTTAACCTACTTTTATTACCTTAACCTTACTAATAATATTACTCTAAGGAGGTATATATTTATTAATAACTCTACTACCTCACCCTTAAGTATAAAGGGGCCTAGGTCTAGGGCTTGCCTATATTAAAAGTATAGTAGTTTAAACTTTAGTATAAAGAAACTTAGTTAATAGGTTCTTACTTAGTCTTTATATATAGTTTAGGCATTTTCTAGCTAGGACTTAGTTTTACTATAGTCCTTCCTTATATATAATAGGTTTATGTTATCTATAAAGCTAACTATATATAGACCTAGGGCCGCCCTAAGGGCTTTATATAGCGAGCTTTAACGCTAACGCGTTACCTAGCGAGTTAAGGTGTGTTCTCTAGGCAGCCCTTTACGCCTTAGCTAAGGCCTAGGTCTAGTCCTTTCTCGCTCTATATATAATCCCCTAGTCTACTTTATTTCCTAACCTCTATACTTACCTTTATATCCTCTTAGTCTTAGTAACTACCTAGCTAGTTTTTTAGTTCTACTACTCTAGCCTCTTATATTAAGGGGGGCCTATTATAAAGATAGCCCTAAGAATAATATCTTCTATTACTAATATAAGCTACTTATATATTACTTCTACCTCTAGGGGTCTTACTATTAGTAGTTTAGTTATAGCTAGGAGCTAGGCTACTACCTTAGCTAAGGTAAGACTAATATTAATCTTTCCTTATTTCTTTATTAGCTTATTCCCCTCTAACTTATAGGCCTAAAGCTCTAATAGCTATAAGATATAGTTAGACCTAGTTAGATTTTAGTCTAGTATTATATATTTACCCCTTAGTACTAGGGAGGCCTAGAGGAGGTCTAAGGTGCTTATCTAGTGATTATAGTAATACTATATCGCTATTCCTAGGGGGGTGACTAATATGGTTCTAATACGGGTAAGGGCCTTAATCGTGTCATCTGTAAATGGGGACTTTCTGCCGTGGAGGTCCTAGGAGGGGTGGTGGAGGTTAAAGTCCCCTACTACCACATGTGGGATCTCCCCTTCTAATGGGATTCTGCTTAGGAGTCTATATAGGTCCGCACCTGGTTTAGAGTAGACGCTTGTGAGGATAAGGGGGTCGTTAAGGAATTTAATATGTTAAATAAGTTATTAATAGTTCTAATAATATTATTAAAAAAGACTAATAAGGCCTAGACCTAAAGGAAGTATATAAGAATATTAAGTAATAGATTAAAGGGAATATAAAAGACACTTTATTAGGCTAAGAATCTACTAGTAAGCCTAAAGATATTCTTACCTAAAGTTTATATACTTTATTAATCTATTACCTAGTCCCTATTAAGTATCTAGGAGATAAGAAGACTACTATTCTTAATAAGGCTTATATAACTATAGGTAAAAATAAGATTACTAGAGTAGGTATTTTATAGCTAATAATTAGTATAATTTTAACTATTACTTTTACTTTTATTACTTATCTTAAGACTCTTATTAATATAATTATTCCTTTTATCCTAAATAGGTTAATTAAAGCTAGTACTTAATAAAGAGTTTATAATACTATTAATAAATATTATACTATAGGCGTATAGCTTACTATTAGTAAGTAAGAGTAAGTTAATACTTATACTAGGATTAAAGTGGAGGATCTTAAGAAGGTAAAGGAGATTACTAGTAAAAAGGCTATAAGGAGAGTAGTAAGATTAAAGAAGGCTACTAAAGAAAAAAAGTAGAAAGCGGCTAAAGAGGAGGTGAAAAAGGCTACCTAGAAGGAGGAAAAGGCTAATAGTACTAAGCCTAAGAAAGAATAAGTCTAAAGTAATAGTGTGTTTTTTAGTATTTATAGTAAAAAAAGATCTAGAAGAATATCTTCTTTTATTTAGAGTTAAGAGCTAGTTATTTTTATTTTAATATATACTATAGTTTATCTATATTATCTAAGTCTTACTATATAAGTTTAGGTTCTTCTTCTTACTATAGTCTCTTTTCTTTTTATTTTATTTTTTCTTTTTCTTTATCCTAATTATATTATTATTATATAGCTATCTATTTTTTATTACTATATAAGGAGGGTTATATTAGGTCTAAAATAGTCCCTATAGTATATTATATAATAGGCACTACTAATAAAAGGTATGCTTCCTCTAAAAATAATAAAATAACTTTTTTACCTTTTTTATATTTTATTTCTATTATTAACCTTATAATCTAGACCCCTTTTAGGTATTCTTTTAATTATTAACTATATATTACTTCTTATAGTAACTTTTTTATATTTAAGTTAGATATAACTATATCTTTCTCCTTTATAATTTTTATATTTCTAATAATTTAATACTCCTAATTAGACTAACTTTAATTATTTACTATATATATACTAACCCTTAGAGGGATAATAACCTTTTTATTATATTATAGACTATAGAAGCTCTTATATGTGATACCTTATTGCTATGGGTTTTCTAGTGGTTCTCCCTATCTATTATAGTAATAGCCTACCCTATACTTCTACTAGCTACTAGCTTATTATAAGCAATTAGTAGCGCTAATTAGTAGCCTATAGCACTATACTTAGTAAGCTATAGTATTATAGGTGCTATATATAGGCTTATATATAACGCTATATATTAATTTATAATATATAAAAATATTTAGTATAAGGTAATAGCCTACCCTATACTTCTACTAGCTACTAGCTTATTATAGGTAATTAGTAATACTAATTAGTAGCCTATAGCGCTATACTTAGTAAGTTATAGCGTTATAGGTACTATGTATAGGCTTATACGTAATACTATATACTAATTTATAGTATATAAGAACTTTAGTATAAGGTAGTAGCTTACCCTATACCTCTACTAGCTACTAGCTTATTATAAGTAATTAGTAATATTAATTAGTAGTTTATAATACTATACTTAGTAAGCTATAGTGTGTTGGGTCCGAAATGGTCCCCATGGTACGCTGTGTAATAGGCACTACTGATAAAAGAGCGCGCCTCCCCTAAAAATAATAAAAACAACTTTTTCGCCTTTTTCATATTTTATTTCTAATATTGACCTTATGATCAGGACCCCATTCGGGTGTTCTTTTGATTGTTGACTATGTGTCGCTTCCTGTAGCGACTTTTCTGCGTTTAAGCTAGATGCGACTATATCTTTCTCCTTTACGATTTTTACATTTCTAATAATTTAATACTCCTGATTAGACCTACTTTAATCGTTTTATATGCACACACTAACCCTTAGAGGGACGATAACCTTTTATTGTATTGTGGACTACAGAAGCACTTGTGTGTGGCACCCTATTGCTGTGGGTTTTCTGGTGGTTCTCCCTATCCATTATAATAGTATTATAGGTATTATATATAAGCTTATATATAACACTATATACTAATTTATAATATATAATAATAAAAATTACTATAGGGTAGTTATTACCCTATAGTTAATATATATATATTACCTTAGAGATATATATATTATTATTATTATATATTTATAACTATAAGTTAATTTTTAGTAATTTATATATAAATAAATTTTATAGAAAATTAAAAGTAGCTTATAAGCGTAGATTAGTAGAGGTACTCTACCTAAGTGCTTATAAGATTTATAAAAAGCACCTAGCCTAGTAGCGCCTAGTATTAGCTATAGTAATTTATAGTAGGTATAGCCTAGATATAGTACTAATTATATTATATTTAGTAGTAAAAGCACTATAATTATAACACTAATAATACTCTAGTAGATTTTTACTTTTATAGAATTTTTAGTTACTAGTTATAGTATTAATTAAGGGATATTTAGTTACTAGTTATAGCGCTAATTAAGGGATATTTAGTTACTAGTTATAGTGCTAATTAAGGGATATTTAGTCACTAGTTATAGCGCTAATTAAGGGATATTTAGTTACTAGTTATAAGCGTTAATTATACTAAGTTTAGTATAAGTGGTAATTAACCTAATTACTCTAGTTACTAAGTGTATTATAGTATAGTATATTATAGTAGCTAACTAATTTTATATATAGCGCTTAAGAGACTTTAGTAGGTACTAAAGGGAAACCTAATAAGCCTTCTAAAGCTTTAAGAGATATTATATATATAAGGGCTTCTAATAACTAACTATAGGTAAGTCTTTTACTAATTTATAGGTATTAAGTATACTAGAAAAATATAATATACTTAAATAACTAACTCTACTACTCTAACTACTAAGGTAACTAACTAGTTATATATAATATATTAAGGATTTTATTTAGTATTAAAGGGAGACCTAGTAAGCCTTTTAGAATTCTTAAGGTTATTATATACTTAGAGAGGCTTTTTAGTAATAACTCTAGTATATATAATAGTTAAGAGCTTTATATTTTTAGAGAGTTAACTACTATATACTATTAAGCCTAATTAGGGATTTAAAGGCCTAAGAGCTTTTAAAAGCTCTAAAACTTAATACTTAAAAAGGCTTTATTAGGTTATTAGTAGATATTAATCTTATTTTAAAGTATTTAATATTTATTAAGCTAGATTAAGCTTCTTAATAAATAAATTAGAACTTTAGTAAAATATACTTAATTTTAGTATATTAATTTAAGTTATTAGTATTAGAGATAGAGCCTTAGTTATTATAAAATAAGGGGATTAAGTAATAAATCTTTATTAAGGTTTCTTTAAAAAGCCTAAAGATCTATTTAATCTCTCTAATTATTTCTAATATAGTATTAGATTTAGCTTTTAGTATAGAGAGAGTTATAAGACTTACTCTTTTTAACCTCTAGCTAATAGGTCTTTTATTAAGTATTAATAGGTAATTACCTATAGACTTAGAGGTTTCCTAGTATCCTATAAAGTTACTATTAGAGTAGGCTTAGAGTAGGCTTTAAGAGCTATTAATTCTATAATAGTCTATAGTACTTATCTTAGTACCTTTTAGGTACTTAAGGCTTCCTTTAATTAAGTTAAAGAGTATTATATTTACTTTAGTTATATACCTTAAGTAGAATTAGACTATAAAAGTAATATTAGGTCTTATTATTATTATTAGCTATATATTAATATTAAGTATTTATTAAAAAAGGTTTTAATTAAGATCTAATAAAGCCTTAAAGTCTACTTATTTAGGTAATTCTAATATAAGTTTAGTAAGTAACTTAGTAGGTGATTTTACTAAAGAGAACTTTAGTTTAAGACTAACTAAGAGATCTTATAATAGCTTAAGTTATAAGGGGATAAGTTAAGGTTTAGTATTAGTTAAGTTAAATTAGGAGAGGGCCTTTTTTATAAATTAGCTTTAATATAACTAAAGGCTTCTTTTCTTTTAGTTTTAGATAATTTAAATACCTAAGTAAAAAGAAATAAGCCCTTTTTCTTCTATAAGGTAAGCCTTATTAAATTACCTCTTAAGTTAATTAATATACTAAAGGTTTAGACTAATTAGGAGATAATTATTAATATAGGTTATTATAAAAGTATATATAGTTAGGTTCTAATAGATAGTACTATCTAAGAGGAGTAGCTAGAACCCTAGCTTAGCTAGGAGTTTTTTAAGGAGAATTTCTTAATTCTAAGGGCCTTATTTTAGTTTATAAAAAGCCTTATTTAGAAAGATAACTTACTCTTTAAAGGGATTATAGTTAACCTTAGCTAGAAGCTTAAGAAGTTTTTTATTTTTTTTATTAGATTTAGTTTAAAGGTCTTCTATAAATTTAAGAAAACCTTTTAAGAATATTATATATATAGCTTCCTTAAGTTTATTATTAAGAAAAATACTAATAAAGTTAATCTATTTAATTTCCTAATTATTAGTAATTATAAGTACTAAGATAATTCTCTAGGTTAAGGGGATAGAGGTTAAGGTATATATTTAAATAAAGTCTTATTTAGGTATTTATATAAACTCTTTAACTACTAACCTTATCTTATATTTAATAGGCTAATTATTTTAGTTAAGTTTAAGTTAGAATATAAGTTTATTTTTAGAACTTTTTAAGAACTAGGGATTACTAATTATTTAATAAATTTAAAGACTTTAGCTTTTATAACTTATTTAAACTTAGTAAATAAAGCTTTAGTCTAGCCTTTTTTATTAAGACTCTAGATAGCTTCTTTCTAGCTATTAAATATACTATCTAATACCTTTTTAACTACCTTAATCTTCTTTTTAATAGCTCTTATAACTTTATAAATAAATTATTAAGTAGTTAAGTTTAGCCTATAACTAGGTAATTCTAGTTAATAGTTAGTAAAGGCTAAGTTAAGATTAAGGTCTATAGAGGTATATTTAGAGTTAACCCCTTCTAAGTTTATATTAGTATTTAACTATAATAAGAGTAAAATAAGAGCTAGTAGCTCTTAAAGTTATTTATCTTAGAGTAAGTCTAGAGACTCTTTATTAAGATCTAAAGACTTCTTATTAGAGAAGATTTCTTTAAAAACCCTTTTTAAGTTATAATCTTAAGTTTATTAAAAGTTATCTTTAAGGCCTTTTTTAATTTAACTAATACCTTTATTTACCTTAATAAAAGTAATAAATAATATTTTTATAATAGTTTATTATTATAAGATATATACTATATAAGTTTTTAAGCTAAGAATAGCTAGTAGTTATTTTAGTTTAATTTAAGGCTCTAGCTTCTACCCTTTTATCTATTTCTTATAAGAGATTAAGACCTTAATAAGTACTCCTATTACCCTAAAATAAGCTAGATTTAGTATCTTAGCTTTTTAAGGTAGAATTTCTTTTATTAGTACTTAGTAAAGCACTTTTAATTAAGTTAAATTAATAATATAATTAACTAGGGTTACTATAGCTAGTAAAATAGCACTCTAAAGGAAAGAGGGTAATTTTAATTAGACTATAATAGCTTTAAGTTTATTAAATATAATTTAAATTAATTATTTAGGGAGTCTATTTTACTTATTTATAATATACTTAGAGGCTCCTAAAAAAGCCTTATATAACTTCTAGAAGAGTAAGGCCTTTATAATTAAATAGAAGTAGTATTTATTAATACTATAATTTCTTATTTACTAATATTAGACTAATAAGTCTTTTATTATATAGTAGGGGTTTTATTTTAAAGGTATTACCTTCTATAATATTAAGGATATTTATTAGGTTAAGAAGAGTCTTTTTAGATAGTTAATATATAGTTTTAGCCTATATATAAGCTATATATTAGAAATCACTATCTTTAATTTTAGAGAAATTAAATAAGCCTTTAGTAATTTTATAAGTCTTTTTAAGTAAAGAGAGGCTAATATAACTAAGTTAGATATATTAGATACTAGCTAGTTATAATAACTTTTAGTATTTTAGGTCTTTAGGTAATTCTAATAGCCTTTCTAGTTTTTTTAAAAAGTAATTAGTATCTTCTAAAAGTATTAGATCTTAGTTTAGTTCCTTAGGGATATCCTAGTAGTCTAAGAGATCTTTAGAGAGTACCTTAGGTATCTTAACTATAATTATATAATATTTAGATTAGTTTAAAGATCTAGGCTTTATTAGTATTAAGGTTTTTATATTTTATTATTATAAAAAAAAGCTATACTTATTAAAGTCTAATATAATAATTTATTTTTAATTTATTAAGTAAAGGTTATTTTTTATAAAGACTTTACTAAAGGTATAATAATATATACTACTAAGGATATTAAGATCTAGTAAGGGTACTAGTAGTACTTTTTATATCTTAATAGTAGACTATTCTTTTAGTTTTATTTTTAAGAGTACTATAAAGTAAATTATTCCCTAGCTTTTAGGCCTAATAGGACCTCCTCTAATAATAATAAGTAGCCTTTTTTTTTAAAAAAATACTTTATAGTTAATAAAGACTTCTCTTAAATTAATAATATAATAAGTAGTATTAATATTATAAAGTAAGGTATTATATAGTTTAGTTCTTTTATTTTAAATACTATAGCTTATAATAAATAAAGTAAATATTTTAGGGTATTTTAGTTCTAATAAAGGTATAGTTTTTTTATTATTAGATAAGAGTTTTAATACTAAACTATTATTAGAAGAAAGTTCTTTAATATAGTAATCTTTAGTTTAGTATTTATTATTATTATTAGAAGAGTTAAAGATAAGATTAGTAATTTTATAGAGATTAGATTTAGATATAAAGAGGCTATAACTTCTTAGGATAAAAGCTATAGTAATCTTTTCTTCTTTAGAAGAGTTAGGTTATTCTTTTTTATCTTTATCTTTCTCTTTTTTCTTATTATCTTTCTTCTTCTTTTCTTTCTTTTCTTTCTTTTCTTTCTTTCCTTTCTTTTCTTTCTTTTCTTTCTTTTTTTTCTTTTCTTTCTTTTCTTTCTTTTCTTTCTTTTCTTTCTTTTCTTTCTTTTCTTTCTTTTCTTTCTTTTCTTTCTTTTCTTTCTTTTCTTTCTTTTCTTTCTTTTC
>JAEIJG010001176.1:0-13258 GCA_037289395.1 Beauveria scarabaeidicola
TAAGAGAGTAAGGTAATATAATATATATAATATAATACTAGTTATTATTAATAGATATATAAAATATAGTTATTATATTATAATAATAAAGTAGCTAATAAATAAGGGCCTTATTAATATTATACTTAAAGAAGTTATTATATATTATAGTATATTATAAGGGATTATCTTAGATTATAGGTTAATTTTTATATTAGGGTTTTAGTAAAGTCTTTACTACTTACTTATATATAAGTAGTATTTAAGTGTTATATTTTACCTATAGATAGATAGTTAGATAGAGAGGTAGAATTAGGTTTTAAAGTATTATTTATATATCTTTTATAATAAAGAATAAGATAATTAGGTTAAAAAGCTACTAATAGCCTAATTAGTGTATAATATAAGCTTATATAATATAATAGGCGTAGTCCTAGTATATTTACTATATAACGAGTATCTAGAATTACTAGGAGTAGAAGGCTACTTATTATAGCCTAATATTTAAGTAGAGGAGTATATATAAGAACTTAGAAAGGCTTATAAATATACTATAAGATAGCTATAATAAAGCTATAAGGTATAGAAGAAGTAATATAACTATAAGTAAATAAGGTATAACTTTAAAACTAGTAACTAGGTTTTACTTTTTATAAAGAACCTTAATTTATAGTAACTAAGTAAAAAACTTATAGTAAAGTATATTAGACTATATTAAATTAAGTAATATATAAGAACTAGTAGTTTAGTCTTTAAGCTTTAGCTATTACTAATAATAAGGATTTATAATATATTTAATACTATAAACTTAGAATTATATATAAGCTATAAAAGAGTACTAGTTATATAATAAAATTATATTATAATTAAGGATAATATATATAAAGTTAAATAAATTATAGTTTATAAATATTAAGGTAAGAGGCACTTATTTTAGGTTAAATAGTAAGGTTATAATAAGGTAGAAAACTTATAATTAAAGAGATTTAACTTTATAGATAATAATATATTTATATAATATAAAGAAGACCTTTATATAAAGATAATTATAAAAAGGTAATAGTAGAAGAGTAAAAAGACTATAGTAACTTACCCTTATACTAAAAAATTAATTTATTAAAAAAAGTAAAATATAAAATCTAGCCACCTAACTAGTAAGGGTATATATAAAGAGTATATAACTAACACACTACTTAGGAGTAAAGGGCTCTATAACACTATTAGTACTATCTTAGCGTAGGGGGGGTATTATACCTATCTCTATAATAATACTATTATATATAATAATATCTACTACTAATATATTATAAGTAAACTAGTAGTAGGTTAGTAGGGAATATATAATAAGAGAGAAGAGACTTACTTAAGTAATTTATATAGCTATATATACCTATACCTAGATAATATACACCTCTACTATCTAGTATATAGCTAATATATACTTATAAGCTATAAGCTTATCCTTATTAGCTACCTTATAGGCTTACTTTAAGTGTAGTTATTATAGCTAAAGCTATATTACTTCTATAATAGCTTAGTAAGTTAGTTATAAGTTAAAAGAAAAAATACTATAACTATACCTAGTTTTATAATAAGGCAGGTAATAAAATACACTAGAGGTATATAGTGACCTTATAAGTATTAAGCTATACTAGTAAGTATAACTTCTTATTATATAAGTAAAGTATATACTTAAATAACTTAATATCTAAGTAAGGAATTAGTAAGGAATATATAGCTAGGGAGTAGGAGATATACTTAATATTTACTAGTACTTATATATTAGGTTATCTTAGCTTATAGTACCTTATTTTATATAATAATAGTTATATAAGATTATAAATCTAATAGCTAGTTAGTAGTAAGTATATAATAACTATATAAGAAAACTTACTTATTACTAAATATTACTAGTAGTATTTATACTTTAGTTACCTTCTCTTTTATTAATAACTAAGGCTATTTTTTACTAAACCTAGTAGTAAATTAGTAGTAAATAAGTAATAACTATATAATAAAAAAGTAATAAATAAAAAAGGGAAAACTTATATATTATTAAAAAAAAAAAAAAAAATTTTTTTATATAAGGAATTACTATTTATAGGTTAGTAACTAGTATATAACGTTAATATAGAATAGAAGTAGGGAGAATATATAGTATAAGAGTAGAAAAAAGTAAAGAGGACTCTATAAAAAGTTAGTAATTAAATAAAGAAAAGAATATTATAAGAGAGTAGTAAGTATAATATATAATAAGAGTATACTTATAAAAAGAATAGTTAATTAAAGAAGAGAAAAAAGAAGAAAAGAAGAGAGAGTAAGAAATACCTTTTATAGAGATAATAAAGATATAGTATTATAAAGGTATAATAAGAAGTAAATTTAGTATTAAAAGAGACTATTATTATATTAAAAGAGCTATTTAGAGTATAACTTATATTATATATAAGCTATATACCTATTAAAAGTATATAGAGAAAAGGCTATACTTAAGTAATATATAGTAAAGTAATTAATAAGAATAATAAGTAAAAGGTAAGAGAATTAAATATATTATAAAAAAAAGCTATTTTAAGAGGAATATATTATATATATAAGTTATATATTTATTAAGTATTAATAAAGAAAAAGCTATTTATAAACCTAATATAGTTAGTATACTTATATATAGCTAATATATATATAATAATAATAAGTACTATAAATAAGGCTAAAGAGCTTAATATAAGAAAATAAGCTTTACCTTAGATAAGTAAGGAGGTATAAAAAGAGGAGGTAAAAGGGAGGGTAGCCTATTATAGTATAGCTATATTATAAGTAAAAGAATATAGCTATAAGCCTATAAGGCTAGGAAGCTAGGAACCTTAGTATTATAAGATAGTAGGGGTCTATATATAATAGGGGAGAATATAGCTATAAAGCTATAAGGTCCTTATATAAACTAAGTAAGGGGGATTCTTATTAGTAAATAATAGAGTTATACTATTATAATATAGCTATTTATTAAGATCTCCTTTATTACTTCCTTTATACTAGCCGCTATCTAATACCTTCTTTAGAGCTTATATAGCCTTAGCCTTATTAGTAATAGCTATAGCTAAAGTTAGTTATATATTAGTATTCTCTAGTATTATAGCCTTTATATTATTAATAGATTCTATTATTAAGATCGCCTATATAGTAGTTAGTAATACTATAGTTATACTTAGGCTAGGAGGTACTATAGAGACTAGCTATATAGCTATTTTTAAACTTATACTAGCCTTTAGCGTACTAGGAGGCTCTAGTATACTAGAAGGCTTTAGTGCTAGTAGTACTAGGGGCGTTATTATAAATAGCCTCTTAATAATCACTTAGAGCTTTAATATATTATTTTATAAAAAGCTAATATCCTTTTATATTTAAGTACTATTTATTCTAAAGTTATTTTTAATTAAAATTAACTTATTATTAGTATCTTTAAATAACTTATAAGCCCTAATAACTTTAATACTTAGCGCTATTATTTTATCTACTAATATACTAATTTAGTCTCTAATATTATCTAACTTTTAATATAAAGCTACTTTTTTATACTCTAACTTAGTCTTAAGGACTTTTTACTCTTTAATAAGTATAGCTTATTATACTTTAAGCTTTATATAAGTAGAAATAATATTAATTACTATAAGAATATATATAATAATCTTTTTATTTATTTCCTCTAAGTTAGTACTAGCCTTATTATTTTCTTAAGTAAGGGCTTCTAAAGTAAGGGCCTTTTTAAGCTTTATATTAACACTTTTAGTCTAAGTATTTATATTAACTATAATAGCTTTAAGCTCTATAACCTTAGTAAGAGTACTCTAAGTAATAGTAATAATGTCTATATTATTAGATATATAAGGAATAATCACTATAATAAGGAAACTATTTATATTTAATAAAATATTATATAGGTCTAATCTATTTATTACTACTATAGCTATAATAATAGATAGTCTAGTATTCCTAAATAGATTTATATAGTATAATACTAGAAGCTTTACTTTTAAAGGGAGAAATTTAGTAAAATACTTAGGCTTACTATTTTTAGTAAACTAGCCTTTATTTATATATATATTATAGGCCTTTTTAATATCTCTCTTAAGCTTTCTAGTAAAATTATTAGTTATTATCCTAACCTTACTAGGCTTATAGAATATTTCGCCTAGTAATTTAATAACTTATATATAAAGGTCTATAAGTAAGTAAGCTTAGTTAGGTTTATTTTTAAAGGTATTATATCTAGTGTAATAAAAGCTCTACTTTATATTATAAATTACTTCCTCCTTTAACTAAAGCTTCTTACTCTTTAGAGTATAATTACCACTTTATAGGGTTAGGTAGTTAAATTTAGGGGCTATATAGTTAATTAAAAATTTTATTTTATAAATATTAAATAGAGTATATTTCTAATTAAGAGTAAATAAATATCCTTATTACTTAGTATTATCTATAACTAGGTCTATAAGTGCTTATTTTATTAAATTCTAAGCTAACTTAGTACCTTTTTTATTATATATAGATACCTTACTTAGGGTCTTTTCCTTATTATTATCTAAGATTAAATTATTATTATTACTATATATCTTATTATCTAGCTTAACTAAGGCGGTAGGGTTATTATTACTAGGAGTGTTATTAATATTATTATTATTAGGGGTGTTATTATTATCCTTAGCGATATTATTTTAAATATTATCTAAAAGAATCTCTACTAGGCTTTCTTTAGCTAAGCGGCTATTATTACTTTTATTATTAAAATTAATAGCTATTATTATTATACCTTTATAAAGAAGCTAAACCTTAAGCATATTATTAAACATTCTAGTTAAGAAATCATCTTACTATATATTACTCTTATTACTTACTTATAACTAGTTTTATAAGCTAGTAAATTCTACTTAAATCACTAAATCTACCTAATTATATAGGGAATAAATTAAATTAGCCTAAACTAGCTTCTCTAGCGTTTTTCTTAGTTAAGGTATAGAGGATATAGAGCTAGAAGTGATTATATAGGCTAAAGAATATTTAAACTAAGGAGAAATAAAGAAATTCTACTAGACTATATAGTAAAAATAATAATAAAGTAGCTTACTAGTATAAGAAAAATAAGAAAAGTAATTAAGACTATAAATATAAGTAGCCTAAAGATAAAATAGAATATAAAAAGGAAATTCTAATAGTTTTTAATATAAAGGTAACTATATTAATTAAATTATCTTACTAGTTATAAAATATATAGAGATATTATAGGAGAAAAGCCTAAGAGTAGCTAGTAGATTAGCGGCCTTTTATATAAACACGTATTTCTAGTATAATTTATATAGTAGCTAATTTTATTACTCTAAATAGTATTTTTACTTATTTAGAATAAAAGTCCTATAGTAGATATTATATATTATAATAATATACTCTTACTATATTTAAAGAGTATATTTATAGCTTATCTTACTATAATTAAAAGAGACTATATATTTTTACTACTTTAGTAGCTATCTACGCCTAGGAAGGGGCCTTAGCGCCTTAAGATACTTATCTACTATATCTATAGTGTCCTCTTATAAGATACTTTTAATAATCTAGAAGTTATCTTTATTAGTAAAACCTTACTATTTAACTAAGAACTCTTATCCTTAGTAACTATTATAGTATATAATAATTTAGTTAAGTTCCTAGTATTCTTTACTATCTATTATAATAACTAATGTAATAGACAGGGAGAACCACTAGAAAACCTATAGTAATAAGGCGCTATATATAAGAGCTTCTATAGTCTATAATATAATAAAAGGTTATTATCTCTCTAAGGGTTAGTATATATATATAAAATAATTAAAGTAGGTCTAATTAGGAGTATTAAATTATTAGAAATATAAAAATTATAAAGGAGAAAGATATAATTATATCTAGCTTAAATATAGAAAAGTCACTATAAGAAGTAATATATAGTTAATAATTAAAAGAATATCTAAATAAGGTCCTAATTATAAGGTTAATAATAAAAATAAAATATAAAAAAGGTAAAAAAGTTATTTTTATTATTTTTTTAAGGGAGACACGCTCTTTTATTAGTAGTGCCTATTATATAATATACTATAGGGACTATTTTAGACCTAATATAACCCTCCCTACGTAGTAATAAAAATAGATAGTTATATAATAATAGTATAATTAAGATAAGGAAAAAAGAAAAATAAAATAAAAAGAAAGGAGGCTATAGTAAGAAGAAGAACCTAAACCTATATAGTAAGACTTAGATAATATAGATAAACCGTAGTATATATTAAGATAAAAAATAACTAGCTCTTAACTCTAAATAAAAGAAGATATTCTTCTAGATCCTTTTTTACTATAAACGCTAAAAAAAAAAAGACATACTATTACTCTAGACTTATTCTTTCTTAGGCTTAGTACTATTAGCCTTTTCCTCCTTCTAAGTAGCCTTTTTTACCTCCTCTTTAGTTACTTTCTACTTTTCTTCTTTAGTAGTCTTCTTTAATCTTATTACTCTCCTTATAGCTTTTTTACTAGTAATCTCCTTTACCTTCTTAAGATCCTCCACTTTAATCCTAGTATAAGTATTAACTTACTCTTACTTACTAATAGTAAGCTATATACTTATAATATAATATTTATTAATAGTATTATAAACTTTTTATTAAGTACTAGCTTTAATTAACTTATTTAAGATAAAAAAGATAATTATATTAGTAAGAGTCTTAAGCTAGGTAATAAAAGTAAGAGTAATAGCTAAAATTATATTAATTATTAGTTATAAGATACTTATTTTAATAATTTTATTTTTACTTATAGTTATATAAGTCTTATTAAGGATAGTAGTCTTCTTATCTCTTAAATACTTAATAGGGACTAGGTAATAGATTAATAAAGTATATAAACTTTAAGTAAAAATATCTTTAAGCTTACTAGTAAATTCTTAGCCTAATAAAGTATCTTTTATATTCTTTTTAATCTATTACTTAATATTCTTATATACTTTCTTTAGGTCTAGGCCTTACTAGTTCTTCTTAATAATATTATTAAAACTATTAATAACTTACTTAATAATAATAATAAGCTTTATAGATATTATTATCTTAGTTTTAGTTATTTTCTTTTTTATTTATTTTAATATATTACTTTACTAATTAATCTTTTATTAAGAGGCTATAAAGTATCTTAAACTCTAAGAGTAAAAAAAGCTAATAACTAAAGGGGATTATTATATAGAAGTAAGTTATCTTTATATAAGAGATTTAATACTTAGAACTCTTTTAAGCTTTAGGTTAAGAGGTCTTATATTAAGCGGGGAAGTAGTTAAAGTCTTATTAAGGGCTTTACTAGCTATTTATATAAGGTTTAATAGTATAAAGTTAGATTACTCTTTAGGAATTTTTAAAAGAGATAATATAAGATTCTTATTAGGTATAAGCTTTAACTAGGGAGTAATATTCCTAGGCTTTTCTTAAGGAGAGCTTCTAAATATAGAAATTCTTATATTAAGAGTAATAAGAGTCTATAGGTAAAGGCTTCTAAGAGTAGGTATTTCCTCTCTTTCTTATTATTTAGGAATATCTTATAAAAAGAGATTATTATCTTTATTAGGCTTTTTTTAACCTTCTTATAACTCTTCTTAACTATTCTAAAGCTTTTTATTTTCTTCTTTAGGGATATCTTTTAGCTTTTCTAGCTTCTCTTAGAGTTATTAAGGAGTAAATCTATAAATAAATTTAGCTTTACCCTTTACTATTTAATTTTAAGATAATATTATATTTACCTTTAGAGGATATATAAATATAAAGTCCTCTAAAGGTTTATCTCTTAAAGTATTAATAAAGATATTAAATTAGCTATAGGGTTTATTAGTTAAGAAGAGAAAATATTAATTCTTTAGTATAAGTTAATTAAACTTATAAAAGACTAAGCTATTAAGTATTATCTATAATAAGTATTTAATTAAGTTTAGACTAATAATAAAATAAATATTAAGCTTTAGAGGCTTTAATCTAAGATAAGCTTATTATATCTTAAGCTTATTTACTAGTATATTATATATAATCTCTTTTTAGAGATTAATATAAATAGCCTTTAAGCTATAAAGAGAGCCCTAGTCTAGCTAAAGAAGATCTAAAAAGGCCTTTACTATTAGGAATAAAGCCTATTAACTATTAATAAAAAATACCTTTATATTACCTCTTATCTTCTTATTAGAATCTCCTTTAAGTAGCTAGTATAAGGAAATACTAAAGTAGCCTTATAGTAGTAATATAGTATTAAAGACTATTAGGTAGTTATAAGACTATCTATCTTATTATTCTAAGATAAGAAGATATACTAGTATAAAAGAAAATAGGAAATATATATTATTAAGCTACTACTTAAAGGTAAGTATAGTAGCTTTTACTCTTACTAGATAGCCTCTTAGGAATATATTAAGAAACTAGAGGATAATAGCCTTTCTATTAAATACTATTACTATCTAGTGTTTTTTATTATAAAAACTTACTAAAGTAGAGAAATTAACTAAGAATACCTAAAATTAATATCTAAGTATTCTTTTTATCTTTATTATATTCTTACTTAAGAAATAAGAGAATAGGACTTTATACTATATAAATTCTTATCTAGGCTTAATATTATTATATACTTTATTTATCTTATAAATCTTTAGATAAGGGAAGCCTTAAATAATAAACTTATTACTAATAATAGTAGTAGTATTATTAAGTCTTTAAATAATAATCTTTAAAGTGCTTAATAGTCTAGTGCCTTCTACCTAGCTCTTTTTTATTAGAGTGCTATAGAGTTAAAAATACCTAGAGATATATTATAACTAGTTAGTTAGTAGAATATTAAGAAAATTTTTAAGAAGTTTAAACCTTTCTTAAATTTCTTATTTAAGAACTTCTTAATCTATCTTATTATTTAAGATAAGCCTAAACTCTAGCTAGTTATCTTATAGGTAGAAGATAGGAGGTATATATAAGTAACTCTTAGATATAGAAGCCTTAATATACTAGCTTTCTTTAGGGAAATAATAGCCTAGATCTTCTCTTCTTCTTTTTATAAAGACTATAATAACTTAACTTATTTTTAATAAAAACTCTTTCTAAATACCTTTTTAATAAAGTACCTCTCTAAATAATATATAAAAGAAAATAGTAATAATATTATAAAAATAATAAAATAAGGAAAATAATAAAAAACTAAATAAAAGACTAAGGTAATACTTATATTCTTTTAAGAATATAATAATAAAAGAACTAAAAAGAAACTTAATAATATATAAAGGCCTTTTTTAGGCCTTAACTAGTAGAGATAATTATAATTAAGACCTTAAAGAAGATAATTAAGATAAAAGAGGGAAAAAAGAAGAAAAATATAAAGTAAGGAAAAATTATATATTAATATAAGCACTATAATTACTAAATTAATAATAAATAGCTATCTACTAGAATTATTAATCTATAGTAGCTATACTAGCTATATTAGTTAGTAGTATATTATTATAAATAGATTATTATTTTTTTATAGTATATAATTTTCTTTTTTTTAGAAGCTTAATTACTTTCTTATTAATAAAAGCCTCCTCTCTCTTTTTTATTTCTTTTCTTTTCTTTATTATTATCTTAGTTAGTATATTATTATTACTTACCTTTTCTCTTACTCTCCTAGTTTTATTTATTATTATCTTATCTTAAGCTTTAAGTATAGTATACTCTTATACTCTCTTTTATTATAATAATAAAGTAAGATCTCCTAAATATCTTTTTATTCTTCTTAGAAGAATTATCCTCTCTCTTTTTTAAAAGATATTACTCTTTAATATATACTAATAAGTCTTTATACCTAGAAGTTAGTAAAAAATAAATTTAGTAAGTAAATAACCCTTACTTTTATCTTTCCTTTTATTTAATCTAATAATCTAAGCTATAAATACTTTTATTATTTTCCTTCTTAATAATAAAGGTTATAATACTTATAGATTCCCCCTCTACTTTAAAGTTACTTTTAATCTAATAATAATAAAAAATCTAAAACTTATAATATAATTTTAGCTAGATTTTAACTCCTATAATACTATTTTATAAGCTATAATTAAAGAATATACACACTCTTTTAAAATATAGAGTATCTATATCCTAGTAGAAGTTAGTATAATTCTTAGTCTTATCTTTAATACTATACTAGGTTATATAGATAAAATTAAAGTATTTCTAATCTAAATATATAGATAGTATAATCCTTATTTTTACTCTTATTATATCTTAACCTTTATATCTAATATCTCCTAGTCTAACTATTATATTATATATCTCTTCTAAGATTATATTTCTCTTAATAATAAGCTTAGTAATACCTATAGTAACTATATCTAGTAGACTATAAGTAATAGCTATAAGTAATATATCTTCTTATACTATTAAGTGCTTTTTATTATTATATTAGATAAGGAATACTTTTTTTATAGTAATAGAGCTTTAAGTAGCTCTATCTATACTCTCTATCTTACTTAACTTAATTAAGAGTTTACGCCTTATATCTACTATTAGCTATTCTTAGAGGCTAATAAAAAAATAATAGAAGATATTATCTAATAATAAATAGCTCTCCCTTTTAATAAGCCTAGTAGGGCTCTAGAGGCTTTAAAAAACGCCTAAGCTTTTAAATATTAAAATAAAATAATTTTTTTTACTTAATCTAGGTATTATAGTACTTAAATAGAAATTTAAATACTTTAGTTATCTCTTTAGTCCTACTACTATCCTCCTTATAAGTTTCTAATAATAGTTAGAAAGTTATAATTTAAATAATAACTTTATATTAATTTATATCTTCTTTTTATATTATAAATACCTTAATAACTAACCTTCTTTACTTAAAACTAGGTTTTAAGGGTCTTTATTATAGTTACTAGTATCTTATTAGCTCCTAATTATCCTTTTTATATTCCTCCTCTTCTAATATAAAGATACTCCCTTTATCTTTATTATTAGATTCCTTTTCCTTATCTAACTCTTTATCCTTAACTTTATAATACTATTAACCTTCTTTATCCTTCTAAAACTCCTTTAACTAATTAATAGTATATATACTAGGTAATTTAATCTTATTTAGGGTAATAAGATAATAGGCTCTTATCTTATTATCTCTCTTACTTACCCTATAGGGGCCTTATTATTATATTTTAACCTTTACTTTATAAGAAAGATTATTATTCCTTATATTATTATAAGCTAGAACTAAAGCTTTAAGGCTTATAGGGTTTCTTTATATTTAAAACTTATTTTATTTATTAGTCCTTTTTACTAGCTTTTTTTAAAATACTAAAACTCTTTTTTTTATAGACTTAATATTATTTTAATACTTTAATAGAACTCTAACTCTTATAGTAAATAAAAAAAACTAGTTATATATATTATCCTAGTTTATAAGCCTCTAGGTTAAGACTATTATCTTAATTAGTAATATTAGATATCTACTAAAAAGTAACTAATATAAAGAATATTTATAAGAGGTCTTTAGAGAAGTTTAATTAATAAGTAGAATAATATTAAGTAGATATTACTAGGCTATTATACTAGGCCTAATTATCTTAGTAATAGCTAAAATAATACTATAATACCTTACTTCTATAATTCTATTTACCTAGGGATTATACTTTAAGATAACTATATACTTATAGCCTTAATCTTTTAGTATTTTTAGAAACTCCCCTTTAAACTCTAGACCTTTATTAATAATAACTTTTATAAAAACTCTATATCTACTAATTAACCCTCTAATAAATTTTAATATAATAATAAAGTTATATCTCTTAATAGCTATAGCCTTAACTTAGCCTATAAGATTATACCTAGCCTCTATAAGGAACTTATACCCTTAATTATTAGGTATATATTATAAGTTAAAATATACCTTTTTTATTAGCCTTATAAGTTCTATATATAGAGTACTCTTCTTCTTTTATATAATAGCCTATTTCTAATATATTTTATAGGCTTAAACTATAGTTTATATATCCTTATTTATATTTAGCTAGAAATATTAGTCCTTTAGCTACTTACTAAAGATCTTAAATCTTCTATATCTAAAAGACTTATAAGCTTCCCTAATAAATATCTTCTTAATATTAAGATTATCTATAACTAATAATAAGTCTAGTCTTTTACTAATCTTTTAGTATAAATACTTATTATAAAAAATATACCTATTTATATCTACCCTAAAGTATTTCCTAGTATCTTTATCTAATCTATTAAGGCACTAAGTAGTAATAAGGAATTTTACTATTATATAGCTTTTATTATTATATCCTTTCTTAAGAAGTAAGGCGTTATAATATACCTAGTTTAGTATTAAATTAATAAATTCTTCTAGATCCCCTTTATACTTAGTTTCTAAGATATTAAATAACTTAGGTAGCTTATATAATAGTATATCTATAATTAAATTCTTCTCCTTTAATATATATACTATTATAAAGTTAAAGAGCTTAATATAGCTTAACTACCTTATAATTAATACTCTAGTTATATTATTAATATCTTTATTAATCTATTACTTTAAGACTAATATATTTATTTTTAAGATAAAATATATATTATAAATATATTTTTATAACTAGTATATTATATATAATAAGCTATAATACTTTTATTTTATCTAATTATATTTTACCTTTACTAAGCTTTAGATATTACTCTTAAACCTTATTAGTTATCTTCTCCCTTTAACCTCTTATATTAAAACTACTCCTTATCTAGTTAGTAAAGAATCTACTTAGAGGATAATTAGTCTTATACCTTTTTTATAACTTAAGGTAATTAAGATTAAAGTAGTAGTAAGTACTTTCTTTATTATCTTTATTACCTTCTCTTATTCTCCTCTTTATATAAAAATAGTATTTTTCTTTAAGAGCTTAGTTAAAAGTATTATAATATTTATATAACTATTAATTACTAGTTTATAACCTACTATTATATTTAAAAAACTATAAATATTTTTAAGATTATAATACTTTTTTTACTCTTAAATCTTTAATATTTTATATTTAATAAGACTTTAACTAAGTATTTTATATATAAACCTTATAATTACTAATCTTTTCTAGTACTACTAACTCTTCTTTTTAGAGATTATATAATTAGTAAGCTTAATATTAACTAATACTTTATTAAGGTTTTAGATATACTTAGTAATATACCACCTAATCTCTAGTAAAACTTCTTTATTATTATATATACTTATA
>JAEIJG010001177.1:0-13243 GCA_037289395.1 Beauveria scarabaeidicola
AAATCTTCTTTAGTAATATATATAATACTAGCCTTTATAAGATCTTTAATTTATTACTTATAAGCCTTTTTAAGTAAACTAAAATAACTAATATCTAAATACTAGAGTATTATATTAAGTCTAAAATAGTCTCTATAATATACTATATAATAGGCACTATTAATAAAAGAGTATACCTCCTCTAAAAATAATAAAAATAACTTTTTTACCTTTTTTATATTTTATTTCTAATATTAAACTTATAATTAAGACCTTATTTAAGTATTCTTTTAATTATTAACTATATATTACTTCTTATAATAACTTTTTTATATTTAAGCTAAATATAATTATATTTTTCTCTTTTATAATCTTTTATATTTTTAATAATTTAATACTCCTAATTAAACTAATTTTAATTATTTTATATATATATACTAACCTTTAGAGGGATAATAATCTTTTATTATATTATAAACTATAAAAGCTCTTATATATAATATCTTATTATTATAGGTTTTCTAATAGTTCTCTCTATTTATTATAATAGAGGTTATAATAAGGAGATACCTTATTAAAGGTTAAGATACCCTTAATTAGAGACTAAGAGTCCTAGTAAGTTATTATAATAAGATTTTAGGAAATTTAATAAGGAAACTAAGAAAGTTTAATAAATAAAGAGTCTAAGGATAGTTTAACCTAAAAGCTTACTAATTAAGAGATTAAGTAATTATAAATAAGCTTTATTTATTAAACTAAGATATAAATAAAAGAAATAATAAGCTAATAATCTATAAATATCTAATATCTAAATTATCTAGTAGTATTAGAATATTAGGTTAATAACTTATAAAAGTATCTAACTAAGAAATAAAATATAAAATTAAGAGTTTAAAACTAAAGAAGGAAATAAGATAGTATAAGCTAAAAAGATAATATTAAGTAAGGGACTATAAGGCTAATAGCTATAAAAGACCTTATTACTAATAATAAATATAATTATATTCTAAGACTACTTTAGTTATTTTAAGATAAAGTTATCTCTTAATCTAGTTAAAAATATAACTTTATAAGTAAGAAACGGTATATAACTATATTAAGCCTAACCTAGTAATAAAATTAAAAAATAACTTATTAGACGTTAAAAAGCACTTAATTCTACCCTTAGATAATATTAGTATAAAGCTACCACATTAGGAGTAGTTAGGGTAGATAGATTATTACTAGGGACACGTCCTAATACGCCCCTATAGCTAATAAGCGCTATAGCGAGCCTAAGGCGGTAGTAACTTAAGTAAGACTAAAATTAGAGAGAGAACTAATTAATAAGCTCCTCTTCTTAATTAAGGATAAATTTAAGGATAAGGTAAAGGAGATATAGATAGAGTATAAGTAAACTAAGGCCTAGAATAAGGCTAGAGTAGCCTTAAGGGGGGCTAATACTCTAATTACTTAAGAGGTAGTCTAGGCTATTATAAAAGAGATAGTTATATAAACACTTAAGGAGAACTAGAGCGTTAGCTAACCCTAGCTTCTAACTAGCTTATAGTTATATACTATAGTAGTAGCGGCCTAGGACTAGGCTAGCCCTAGGGCTAAGCTAGTTCCTACTAGGTATAAAAAAGAACTAGTTATTAATACTAGAGGATATATATAGGAAATTAAAAGCTACTCTCTATAAGAGATTATTATAGTAGTTAATAGGGCTATTTAGGCTAATACTATAGCGGTAGTATACTACCTCCCCTCTAAGGACGTAGTCCTAACCTTCTATTAGGAGGTAAAAGAATATATAAGAGATAAACTCTAGGTAAAGGTTATATTTAGTCTAGAGGTGACTCTTTTCTAGTAAGTGTATATTATAGTGGTTAAAGTAGTTCTACTTAAGGAGATCTTATAAGATACCACTAACCTTATAATAACACTCTTAGCCTTTAATAAGGTAAATATTATTACTATAAAAGCGCGCTATCCTTAACTTAAGTCTAGGACGCGGGCCTCTCTTATTATTAGAATATATAATACTAAGATAATAAACCACCTTTATAAGTAAGGGGTCTTTTTTAACTCCTAGGTCTTCTAATATAAGCCCTTCTTAGATATAGTCTAGCCCCTATAGTACTTTAGGTATTACTAGTATAGTTATATAAGTAGGTTCTATTAAAATAAAGAGTATTATAGCTAGTATACTTACTAGACCTATATTAGGTCTAAACTATACTTAGTAGAAAAGGATAATAAGAAAGAATAATATCTTAATTATAAGGGAAATCACCTAGCGTAGTCCTAAGACTACCCTATTATAAGGTAGTACTAGGGCTATACTTAGGAGGCGTATTACTTTTAATTAATAGAGTTTAAGAGCTACTACTTTAGGGAAGAAAGACACTTAAGGTCCCTAAGGGTGTTATTACCCCTAAAGAGAGCTAGGAGCGTATAGTGTCTAAGAGGGTAGCCCTTAGGTCCCTCCTCCTTAGCCTTAATCTAGAGACCTTTCCTAGTATAGACTAATATACTAAACTTTAACTTTACTAACCTTAGAATAAGGTTTATAGGCTTAGGGTTACTAGTTAAGATTCTATAATATAAAACCCCTATACCTATTATAAGTAAGGACTAGTTATACTAGGTGTTATTATTAGCCCTAGCGCTTATAATCTAGTTATAAGGTAAATTACTACTCTTACTACTCTTACTATTACTAATAGTCTTAGAACTAACCTAGGATATAGTTATAACTAAACTAGCCTAGCTTAGATAACTAAATAAAGATTCTCTTATAAAATATTTATAAAAATAATAATAATATCTAACTAGCTCTTTACTAGGAGGATAGCTTAGATATTATTATAATTTAAAAGGTATTATTAAATAGCCCCTTACCTACCCCCTCCTTAGCTCTATACTAGTGCTTATAAGGGGGGGGGCGGGTAGTAACCTATATCTATAAGAGGGTTAATAAAGTATTATAAGAAGTAATAGTTAGAAGAAATATATACTATATTAAATTCTTTAATAACCCCTTTATCCTTATAAATATCTACTCTAAGCTAGGTATAGACCTATATAGACTCCTAAGCGGAATTCTATTAGAAGGGGAGATCTTATATATAGTGATAAGGGACTTTAACCTCTACTACCCCTCTTAGGACCTCTATAGTAGAAAATCCCTATTTATAGACGATATAATTAAGGCCCTTACCTATATTAGAACCACATTAGTCACGCCCCTAGGGATAGTAACGTGGTATCACTATAATCACTATATAAGTACCTTAGACCTCCTCTAGGCCTCCCTAATACTAAGAGGTAGATATATAATACTAGACTAGAATCTAACTAGGTCTAACTATATCCTATAACTATTAGAGCTCTAGGCCTATAAGTTAGAGGGAAGTAAGCTAATAAAGAAATAAGGAAAAATAGATATTAGTCTTACCTTAGCTAAGGTAGTGGCTTAGCTCTTAGCTATAACTAAACCACTAATAGTAAGACCCTTAGAGGTAAAAATAGCGTATAAGTAACTTACGCTAGTAATAAAAGATATTATCCTTAGGGCTATCCCTATAGCGGGCCCCCCTTAGACTAGGAGGCTAGAGTAGTAAAACTAAAAAACTAGCTAGGTAGTTACTAAGATAAAGAGGACCTAGAGGTAGGTATAGAGGTTAGGAAATAAAGTAGACTAGGAGATTATATATAGAATAAGAAAGGCCTAGTCCTAGGCCTTAGCTAAGGCGTAGAAGGTAGCCTAGAGAATATACCTTAACTTACTAGGTAATACGCTAGTGTTATAGAAGTAATATAGGTAGGTAAAGAGGTTTATAATAGGATATATAGCTAATATAATCCTAGAGCTAGCCTGCCTAAGCTATAATACCTTAGTATAGTTAAGGGAGGAGAAGGTAGAGGTCTTAGCCTAAAAGTTCTTTTTAGCCCTAGTAACTATTAGTCCTAAGCCTAAGCGTAATATAGCCCTAACCTATAAGCTAGACGTCCTTAGACCCTTATAGGATAAAATAGAAATCCTTATAGAAGTTATAGTAGATAAAGTTAAGGATATACTTAGAGGCTACGTGGCCTAGAACGCCCTAGGTCTAGATAGGGTCTTATATAGGCTCTTAAAGGCCCTAGGCCCCCCCCTATATAAGATATTAGTAAAGCTCTTTAATATATTACTATAGTCTAGATACTACCTAGCCTAGCACTAAGCCGGCTCTACTATAGTCCTCTAGAAGCCCGGGAAGACCCTAGATAACCTCTAGATAGTAGGAGGATAGTGGCTAATAACCCTCCTTAATATAATAGGTAAGCTATTTAAGAAGATTCTTACTACTTATATTATAACTATAGTAGAGGTATACTAGCTCCTTCCTAAGGGTTAGATAAAGAACTAAAAATATAGGTTAATAGAAATAGTAATTATAATAGTTATTAAGCTAGTCTATATAGCTTAGGCCTAAGGCGGGGCTATATTACTCCTCTAACTAGATATAACTAGAGTATTTAATAATATTAACTATAGATTACTTATTTAAGAGCTTTATTAGTTAGATTACCTAGAGAAGATCTTTAACCTTATCTAATCTTTTCTTAATAAGAGAATAAACTAGCTCTAAATTAATAGTAGTATAATAAGGGAAAGGGTAGTCTAGTATAAAGTCCCTTAAGGCTTATTACTATTACTAATCCTCTTTATCCTCTTTATAAGCTTACTATATAAAGCCCTTAAAGTAGCCTTAAGTCTATATATAGTTAGCTTTATAGATAATATAAACCTACTATATATAGGGAAGAACTATAGTAAAATAAAGTCTTAGCTAGAAAATACTTAAGCTATATATAAAGACTAAGTAAGAACCTATTAACTAAGTTTCTTTATACTAAAGTTTAAGCTATTATACTTCTAATATAAGTAAGCCTTAGATCTAGGCCCCCTTATACTTAGGGGTAAGGTAGTAGAGTTATTAATAAATATATACCTCCTTAGAGTAATATTATTAGTAGGGTTAGGATAGTAGAAGTAGGTTAAGTCTGTGTTAAGGAAGGTCTAGTCTACGCTTTAAGCCTTATAGCTAATAGTAAGGAAGTTATAAGGCCTAAGGGTTAAGGAAGTAAGAGACGTCTACCTTTAGGGAATTTATCTAATTATATTATTTAAAGTAGTAGTATAGTATAGCCCTATAGCTAGCCCTATATAGGGCCTAGCTAGACCCCTCTAAGAGCTATAGGTGAGGTGCTTAAGGGTGGTTAGAGAAGCCTTTAAGGCTACCCCTACTTACTATATAGAGATAGAGCTTAGTATACTACTAGTAGATATTTACCTAATAATATAAAAGAGTAGAACCCTAAACTAGTAAGAGGCTAATAAGGCCACGGCTTAGCTTTAGCACACCACCACGTAGGTATTATCCCTAGTCCTACTCTACTAAAGTAATAGAAGATAGATCTTACTACTAATAAAAGACCTTTACTAAAACCTACTAAAGATAAGTAGGGGGGTACTAGAGGGGGACTAGCGTATACTTAAGGCTTAGGCTAACTAGATATAAAGAGTAAAGTAAGAGTATAAAGAGACTAAGAGCTAGAGGTAGGTAAGATAGCTTACCTTATTCTTAGTCTATAAGCCCCTATAAGCTAGGTATAAGGCTAGGGTGACCCTACTCCTCTACTTACTAAGGTATATTAGCTCTATTATAATATAACTATAAATAAGAAAGATTAGGCTAAATACTTTCTTTTATAAGTAATAAGTACCTAGATATAATATAAGGATATATTAGTATAGATATAAGGCAGAGGATATCTATTATATACTTCTCTAATATAAACTTATAAACTAGTACTATACCCTTACTATAGCGTTACTAAGGGACTAAAGAGATATACTTTATATACTTAACTACCTAGTTAAGAGTAAGAAAATAGTAAAATAGGTATATAACTTATAGAGGCTAACCTATATAAACATTAGACCTAAGGCGGAATTAGGATAAGATAGATATAGAGTAGGTATAGAGTAGATAGGGAGGAGCTAAGGCCTAATAAAAGGGACGCCCCCCCCTAAGGAGGGTAAAATAAAAATAATTAGGAAGAGAGGCCTTACTAGCCCCTACTAAGAACTAATATATAATTAAAGTTAGATAGAGAAGTAAGGGTTTTCCTCTAGGGAGTCTAGTTTTTCCCTTACTTATAAAGATAGTAAGACTAGATAGGTATATATAGGCCTAGTTAGTGTAATTTAATAATAATCTAGTTAAAAAAACTTAATAAATATATATTCTATACTTAAGTTATTAGTAAGCCTATATTATCTTATAATATTAAGATATTAGGCTAATAACTTATAAATATACCTTAGTTTAAGAACTAAAAGATAAATTAAGGGTAAAAACTAAAATAAGACTAAGATATTACCTAATAGAATATATAAAAAGCTATTAATTATAATACTAGTAGCTATAAAGAAAAGATAAAAGCTTTTTTTATCTTTAAAAGATAATAAACTCCTAGTCTCTAACTTATAGTATAAAGTAAGCTAAGTATAAGCTATTAAGTTATTTAAAGAGATATTATCTTTATTTTTATTTTAGTTTATATTAAATCTTCTAATTATTCTTTAACCCTTTTATAATAATTATATTTATATTATCTAATAATACTAAAATACTAAACTTATATAAAGGCTTAGCTTTTATTACTATATAAGATATCTTTAACTTACTAGATAACTTAACTAATAATATAAAGGGGATTAGTATAAAAGAAGGAGTAAGAGAAAGAGTAAAGAAAGGTAAAAAGAAGTAAGCCTTAAAAGGTAAGAAGGTAAGTAATACTAGCCCTAGTAAAGGATAGGCTAGTAAAGGATTAAGAAAAGACTTTACTAAGTATAATACTAACTTCTTAAACTCTATTAATAATAAAGATCTCCTTATAACCTTAATCTAAGTAAATCTTTAGCTATAGACTACTTTTAAGGAAAAGTTTAATAAAAATAATTCTATTAATTTCTTAAAAAAGTTTAATAATTAGTTTAATATTTAAGGTATCTTAATCTCCTTTAGATATAAGGAATTATTTAAGATAATAAAGATTTATATATTTAAAGAAGTTAAGTACTTTATCTTTAATTATAACTAAATAAAAGTAAAAGTAAAACTAGTTAAATATTTCTTTAAGTATAATACTAAAAAAAGATTTAGCCCTTAGATTAAATTAGCTAGGTATAATAAAATACCTTTAATAAATAACTACTAAGTAATTAGTAAATAGCTTATTAAGTATAAGTATCTTTATAACTTAGTTAGTAAAGACTTCTTTATAATAATTAAGTAGTTTAAATACTTATAGTTAGTTATATTATTAAGAGTTTATCTTAATATAAGTAAAAATTTAAATATTAATATAATAAGTTTTAATAACCTACTTTATAAAGAAGTATATTAGAAGATCTTCTAGTTTATTAGAGATTATATCTAGTTCTAATAAAATAAAAAGTATAAGAAGATTATTAATTAGAAAGTCTAGGTAATAAAGAAAGAAGAAGTAATAAAGAAAATAGAGGATATAAGGTTAGTATCTTAATAAGATACTTATAAGCTTACTAGTAACTTAGAGATAGTTAAGGTTATTAAAAGAATAAAAAGACTAATAATTATTATCTTAAATAAAGATAAGGAGTTAGATAAGGTAAGGAGGAGAGATTATAAGGAGATCCTTAAGGCTATTTAGTAGAACCTAATAAGAGTTAATATTATTATTAAAGATAAGGATTAGGTTACTAAGTTAAGTAATAATAAAAAGGAGAAGTAAGAAAAGTAAGAATTTTATATTAATATTATAAGATCTAATATAAAAAAGAAGTATTAGTATTACTTTTACCTTAGGTATTTTCTAAATAAATATAAATTTATAAATATAAATATTACTATTTAGTTTTATACTTATAATATAAATACTTATACTTTATCTCTTAGAGGCCCTAAAGAATACTCTATCCTACCTTATTTATTAGTCTAGCTCTAGGGTAAGATAGTAATTTAGAAGCTTATAGTTCTTTAGGCTCTAAAAGTCTTTATATTAAAGTTTAGAAGATAAGTTATATTACTAAGAGAAGCCTTAAACCCTTAAATAAATACTACTCTTAGTAAATAAGAGGATATTATAAAGGATTTAGGCTAAAGCCTATACCTATTAGGTATAGAGCCGTGGGCTTATGAGGCCACGCCCTAGGTATAGCCTAATAATTAGTTTATAATATAGTATAAGGAGGAAAAGGGCTCGCCCTATTTCCTCTCCCTTCTCTCTCTCCTTAAGAGAATTAATAATAATTATAACACTTACCTATAAATACTATAAAGCTAGTCCCTAATAATTAATTCTCTTTACTAATATAATAGAAGACTCTAAGATAGAGGATATTATAACTAATAAGCCTTTTAAGGACTTTAAAGAAACTTATAAAAGACTATAAAAGTAATATATAATCCTTATAAAGTAAAATAGTAAATAAGTAAAGGAGATATAGACCTTATCTAAATAGCTACTCTTCTTATAGAATAACTAATTAATAGCCCTAGTAGCCCCTATAATAACTAGAATTACTATTTAGGCCTTAATAAGTAGAACTATAATAATAATAATTAAGAGAAAACTACTCTTATAAGGAGAGAAATTTAATAATAATTAGAAAGCTTTTATAGGCTAGAAATAAATAATCTAATATAAACTTAAAATTAATATAGACTTTATTAGCCCTTTAAAGATATAATTTATATATATTTAGGTAAACCTAAGTATAATAGTTTAGCTAAAAGTTATAGTTTACTTTAAAGCTAGTAGATAATAAGGTAAATCTAACCCTTATAACTTCCTAATATATCTTAAGATAGTATTTAGGGATCTATATTAGTATAAGATTATAATAATAAAGTTAAATTACTTAAAATAAAGAGAGAGAGAACCTTTCTTATAATTTTATATCTAATTTAAATAAGAACTAGTCCTTATTAGAGGCCTCCTCTAGAATAATAAGGTTAAGCTTATAAAGCTATAGCTTATCCTCTTTAATATAATAAGGGGACTAATAATTAGCTAGAAAGTATTAAGAACTAGTTATAAGTTTATTATTTAAGAGCTATAAGAGTTATTTATAGATTTAGAATCTTACTAAATTAAGGAAACCTACTAACTAACCGCCTAATAAAATAATAACTATATTAATATAAATAAAGATAGTAATATAACTATAACTAGTATAAATAGCTTATAAATACCCTCTACTACTAGTATATTACCTATTATACTAGCTAATATACCTAGGAAGTATATAATATAGGTTAATAAGGAAGTCCTTTAGGGCTAAAAAGATAGTAAAGCCTATATCTAATATAAGTAAAATAAATATAAAGTATATAAGTACTAACTACTTTCTATATAACCTCTAACCTTAAAGATAAACTAGGTTAGTACTTATATAAGAGAAGATATAAAAGGTATTAACTTAGAAAATAAGGAAGCCTAGGGAAAAGACTCCCCTTAGGCTAATAACTAGTAAATATACCTATATAAAATAAGTAAGAGAATACCTTAAAAATAATAAAGGTATTAGAGGAGATAGCTAGGAGGATAAATAATAAACTATTTTTTATACTAATTATCCTAAAGACTTATACTCTTATAAATATCTTAGTAGACTTAGGGTATAAATATTATAAAGCTATAAGTAAAAGTATAGTAGACTTATTATACTTATAATAAATACTATTACCCTTAAAATATAGTATTAAGGTAGTTATAGGAGACTTACGAAAATTTTAAGTAACTTATATAATAAGGGTATAAGTAGATATAGATAGTTAGGTCTTCTTAGTCCTCTTATATATTATACTAGCCCTTTTATACCTAATAATACTAGGTCTATTATAGCTAGCCTACTATAGGTTATTATTAGATATAGAGTAATATTACCTCTACCTAAAGAAGAGGCTAAGGTAGAAGATCTATATAATAGACTAATACTATAAGGCCCTAGCCTTAGTCCTACTTAGAGGTAGTTAATTTTATAAGTAGCTAAGGAAGGACTTTAAGGTAAACTAAAAAGAGATACTAGTCCTTATTATTAGTATTTATAAGATTAATATAATTATTAAATATTCCCTAAAGCCTATAAAGGTACTCCTAAACCTATACTAAGAATTTAGGAGTCTATTTACTAAAGAAAATATATTAGCGCTCCCCCTAAACTATAATAGCTTTAATTATAAGATAAGGATTAAGAAGGGGCTAGATAAGACTTATTAAATAGTAGCTAGTATAAAGGAAGTGATAAAGGAGATCTTAATAAATAGCTATATTATAATAGTATAACTCTATTATTTACTAATAAGAATCCCCCTTACTTAGTCTATATAGGGACCTTATAGCTTTATAGCTATATTCTCCCCTATTATATATAGACCCCTATTTACCCTAATTATCTTATAATACTAAAGTTCCTAGCTCCTTAGCCTTATAGGCTTATAGCTATATTCTCTTACTTATAATATAGCTATATTATAATAGGCTACCCTCCCTTCCACCTTCTCCTTTTATACCTCCTTACTTATCTAAGGTAAGACTTATTTTCCTATATTAAGCTCTTTAGCCTTATTTATATACTTATTATTATTATACTTATATTAGTTATATATAGGTATACTAATTATATTAGGCTTATAAATAGCTTCCTCCTAATTAATACTTAATAAATATATAGCTTATATATATAATAAATTCCTCTTAAAATAGCTTTTTTTATAATATATCTAATTCTCTTACCTTTTACTTATTATTCTTATTAATTACCTTATTATACTTTACTTAAGTATAGCCTTTTCTTTATAAGCTCTTAATAGTTATATAACTTATATATAATATAAGTTATACTTTAAATAGCTCTTTTAATATAATAATAGCCTCTTTTAATATTAAATTTACTTATTATTATACCTTTATAATCTCTATAAAAAGTATTTCTTACCCTCTTTTCTTTCCCTCTTTTTTCTTTTTTTTAGCTAATTATTTCTTTTATAAGTATACCCTTATTATATACTATACTTACTACCTTCTTATAGTATTTTTCTCTTTATTTAATTACTAACTTTTTTATAAAGTCCTCTTTATTTTTCTATTCTTATACTATATATTATCCTTACTTTTACTTTATATTACTACTATATACTAATCACTAACCTATAAATAGTAATTTTATAATAAAAATTTTTTTTTAATAATATATAAGTTTTCCCTTCTTTATTTATTACTTTTCTATTATATAGTTATTACTTATTTACTACTAATTTACTACTAGGTCTAGTAAGAAATAGCCCTAGTTATTAGTAAAGGAAAAGGTTACTAAGGTAGAGGTATTACTAATAATATCTAATAATAAGTAAGTTTCCTTATATAGTCCTTATATACTTACTATTAACTAGTCATTAGATTTAAAATCCTATATAATTATTATTATACTAAATAAGGTATTATAGCCTAAGATAACCTAGCTTATAAGTACTAGTAGATATTAGGTATATCTTTTACTTCTTAATTATATATTTCTTATTAATTCCTTATTTAAATATTAAGTTATCTAAGTATATACTTTACTTATATAATAAAAAGTAATATATATTAGTATAACTAACTACCTATAATATTACTAGGTGCCTTTAGTATATTCTATTATTTACCTTACTATAAGATAAGGTATAGTTATAGTACTTTCTCTCTTAACTTATAGTTAACTTACTAAACTATTATAAAAGTAATATAGCTTTAATTATAATAAATATACTTAAAGTAGGTATATAAGGTAACTAATAAAGATAAGCTTATAGCTTATAAGTATATATTAGCTATATACTAGATAGTAGAGGTGTATATTACCTAGGTATAGGTGTATATAGCTATATAAGTCACTTAGGTAAGTCTCTTCTCTCTTATCATATACTCCTTACTAACCTACTACTAGTCTACTTAGGGTATATTAGTAATAGATGTTATTATATATAATAATATTATTATAGAGATAGGTATAATACCCCCCCTATACTAGGATAGTATTAATAGTACTATAGAGCCTTTTACTTCTAAGTAGTGTGCTAGTTATATACTCTTTATATACGCCCCTACTAGTTAGGTAGTTAGATTTTATATTTTTCTTTTTTTTTTAATAAATTAATTTTTTAGTATAAGGGTAAGTTACTATAGTCTTTCTACTCTTCTACTATTACCTTTTTATAATTATCTTTATATAGAGATTTTCTTTATATTATATAAATATATTATTATCTATAAAATTAAATCTCTTTAGCTATAAGTTTTTTACCTTATTATACCCTAACTATTTAACTTAAAATAAGCGCCTCTTATCTTAGTATTTATAAGCTATAATTTACTTAACCTTATAAGTATTATCTTTAATTATAATATAATTTTATTATATAACTAGTACTTTTTTATAACTTATATATAGCTTTAAGCTTATAATATTAAATATATTATTAATCCTTATTATTACTAGTAACTAAAGCTTAAAGGCTAATCTACTAGTTCTTATATATTACTTAATTTAGTATAATCTAATATACTTTACTATAAGCTTCTTACTTAATTATTATAAATTAAGGTTCTTTATAGAAAGTAAAACCTAATTACTAGCTTTAAAGTTATAACCTATCTACTTATAGTTATATTACTTCTTCTATGCCTTATAGCTTTATTATAGCTATTTTATAGTATATTTATAAGCCTTTCTAAGTTCTTATATATACTCCTCTACTTAGATATTAGGCTATAATAGGTAGCCTTCTACTCTTAGTAATTTAGGATACTTATTATATAGTAAATACACTAAAACCACACTTATTATATTATATAGACTTATATTATATACTAATTAGGCTATTAGTAGTTTTTTAACCTAATTATCTTATTCCTTATTATAAAAAGCATATAAATAATACTCTAAAACCTAATTCTACCTCTTAATTTAACTATCTATCTATAGGTAGAATATAATACTTAAGCGCTACTTATATATAAGTAAGTAGTAGAGACTTTACTAGAACCTTAATATAAAAATTAACCTATAATCTAAGATAATCCCTTATAGTATACTATAGTATAAAATAACTTCTTTAAGTATAATATTAGTAAGGCCCTTACTTATTAGCTATTTTATTATTATAATATAATAACTATATTTTATATATCTATTAATAATAAC
>JAEIJG010001178.1:0-13236 GCA_037289395.1 Beauveria scarabaeidicola
TTTTTTCAGATTCAGATTCTAGGGAGATTCGCGCTCTGTTGACTAACATGAATGGGCAGGAGGACCGACTCGGCGGCTACTATGACGCTCAAGACTATGACCGCGGCCGTCACTCCCTCGTCGGCGACGTCAAATACCGCGGACCTCACCGCGTCACGGCCTGGTGGAGCAGCCTGATGCACTACATCTTCCTCGACGACCCGCGGACCATGTGGGTGGTGGGCGAGCCCAAGGACACCAATGCCATTCCCGTCATGTACGACTTGATTCACGGCTTTGGTCTCGAAAAGTTTGTCGACTTGCCGCACAAGCGCAGCGCTCTCGTGCGCTGCCCTCGCGTCCGCTTCTTCCAGCTGTGTCCGTTGGGCGCACAGGAAAAGACCGTTGGCGGTATGAACATTGGTCTTGTACCGAAATTGTAGATTGGGCATTGGCCTTGTCCGTGTGTCGCGAAAATGGAGGACGGATCTAGATAATAGTCTTGCGTTGAGCAGTCACAAGCAACAATAACATGGCAAGTAGATAGACTGGGCCAAAAATAAAAAAGGTACATGTCTTTTTTTTTTCTACTCTTTTGCTCTAAATCACAAGTCTAAATGTCCAAACTTTTACCGAACAGCTGAATCTTTCTAGTCAATCAGCCGCACTTGTATCTTGTCGGCAAGCATCGACTTCCACTCTACAACTTGGCAACAGGCGTCTCTTTGCGGAGCATCTCGTCGCCAACCTTTGCCATTTCAAACTTCTTGACCTTGCCGCTGCCCGTCAGCGGCACGTCGGCCGGCACGCCGCCCTCGCCGAGCCAAAACAGGTGCGCGGGCGACTTGTGCCCGCCGAGACGCTTGCGCACCCAGTCGCGCAGCTCCTGGTCCGAGGGCTTTGCCGCCGTCGGGGCGCGCTCGAGGAAGGCGCCGACAACCTCGCCGTAGTGCTTGCTCTGGAGGCCGACGACGATGGCGCGGGAGATGGAGGGGTGCGCCAGGAGCCGCTCCTCGATCTCGAGGGGGTAGATGTTCTCGCCGCCGCGGATGATGATGTCCTTGAAGCGGCCGGTGATGGAGCAGTAGCCGTGCTCGTCAAAGACGGCCTCGTCGCCAGTGTGCAGCCACAGGACGCCCGTCGCGTCGCGCACCATGACCTCGGCCGTCTTGGCCGAGTTGTTCCAGTAGCCGGCCTGGAGCTGGTAGCCGCCGATGCACAGCTCGCCGCGCACCCCGACGGGCACAATGTTGCCGTCGCGGTCCACAATCTTGGCGTGCGCGTGCGGCATGAGCGTGCCCACAGTCGTCAGCCGCGTGTCAATGTTGTCGTCTGTAAAGGCGTTGAAGCACGTCGGGCTCGCTTCTGTGAGGCCGTAGCTGGATGTGAACTCGGTCATGCCAAACTTTTCCACGAGCAGCTCCATGAGATAGCGCGGCACCGGCGCTCCGGCAATGATGCCCGTGCGGAGCCGGTCGCAGCGGAAGCTGGGCGGGAGCTCGGCCTGGAAGAGAGAGTCGAACATGGCGGGCACGCCGTGGACCGCGGTGCACGACTCATCCGAGATGGCGCGCAGAGTGGCGGCAATGTCAAAGACCTCGGCAGGGTACACAATCTTGCCGCCGTGCGTGACAATGGCGAGGAGCCCGAGAACAAGGCCAAAGCAATGGAAAAGAGGCGGCGGGCAGCAGAGAACATCGGCTGATGTGAGACGCATACGGTCGCCAATGAAACGAGAGTTGTTGACGAGATTGCTAAGCATGAGCCGTTAGTCTTTCTTGTTGCACATTTCAGGCAAAAGTCCCGAATGAAAGCATACTGGTGTGTCAACATGGCAGCCTTGGGGAGGCCCGTGGTGCCGCTGGTGAATTGCAGATTAACCACTTGATGCGGGCTCACGCGCCGCATCGCCTCGTAGAGCTTGTCATGGCTTTTCCCCATGGCAGACGCGATCAACTCGTCGTATGTAGCATAGTCGGCCGACTCGCCCCGCAGCATGACCACCTTGGGGCCTCGGTCCAGGTTATCCAGGTCGCCCAGCAGGCGCGTGTTGTCCATGCGGCCAATCGTGCGCGTGGTAAAGACAACCTTGCACTCGGAGAACTGGATGCCGTACATGGCCTCGGTGGGGGTGTAGGTGTTGTTGAGGATGACGAGGATGGCGCCAATCTTGGCCGCGGCGAAGAAGACGGCGGCGTACTGCTCGCAGTTGCCCGCCATGATGCCGACGCGGTCGCCGACGCCGATGCCCAGGTCGAGGAGCGCGTGCGCCAGCCACGACGACTGCTGGTTCAGGTCATTGTACGTCCAGCGCGCGCCCGTCCACGGGATGACGAGGCACTCGTGCGTGCCGTGCTGGTAGGTCTGCAGCTCGAGAAGCTCCCCGAGCGTCAGGTCGACCAGAGGAGGGTCGACCGGGCCGTGGAGCAGTGAGAGCTTGTCCGTCTCGGGAGGCACCTCTGGCCGAATCGTCTTTGTTGTTACCGGCGTCATGGTCTTTTTGCAACCGTCACGGGATACTTGTGCAGTTTACAAGACAGGCTGCGAGCACGGGCAGAGAGAGAGCGCTAATATGGCTGGGTGGTCACTATTATTAACGATCAACGGATGTGGCGCAACGACTATGGCTAGAGTCTACTATTCTGCATAGGCTACCGGCTTCAAAATGCTAGTCCATGCGCAAAGGATGTCGAGTACTCCGTACCCTGCCTAACTATGTGTCTCCCGTCAAGGTGGGTGCACAGAACCGTCGAAGCCTACCACTCACCACTGCCGGGGGCCACATTCGACATGACGGTAAGAATGGTCCGCGGCCAAAGAATAAACTCTATTTATGGGGCCAAGAAAAATAGGAAAGTCCCACGGGGTTACAAGCTTACAGCAAGCGGACCTCCGAGGCCCGTCGGCGGTATTGGGGCTCAAGTTCAGCTTTTGTAAGTTCCATCTAATCAGATCATCAGATAAGATGGGCTAGCGCAGTACATGGACAGGGGGGTGTGCCTGTGTAACGCGGCCCCGTTCGTAACGGTAAGCACCAAAATGAACGTGCTGGTGGCTGCAGTACTACGTACGTCATACAGCATGTCATGGCCGGTCTTCGGACCGCCCCGGGTATAAATGAAGATGAAACCAACTTTTAAAAAGAGGAAAGAAAAAAAATAACGCATCGACAACTTGGCACAAAAATGGCGTCGAGGGATCGTCTCGGCAGCGCCATGGCTTGTGAGGAATTTCACGCTACTTCAAGTGGGTGAGTGGTCCTCGTCATTCAATAGCAGAATGCCCCTCAACCCCTCCCTCCAAAAGCATTTCAATGATGACTGGGGGGGGCAAATCTTTTCGACTGCCGGATTGCGGGACATGGCTGGGTACAGCAATAATAACGCGCAGCCCATTGTTGCACCAGACATGTTTCCTGCAAGGCACGACCAAGATGCGATTTCGCCTTGCAGGGGGGGGGTCCTGGCATGACTCTGCAGTCCTGGCTGGTGGAGTGCTGTTCTAAGGCTCCAGCTCGGACAGAAGCTCGGAGGAAAAAAGAAATTGCAAAAAAGAAGAAAGAAAAACAGAAAAACAGAAAAAAAAAAAAAAGGGAGAAACCAGAATCAAATCATCCGAGATTGATAAGATTAGACGCGGTGGTACAAGCGGGGCCAACAGGTCCAGTTGTTTAGTTGCCAAGTTTGTTGTTGCAAACAAGGCGGTGATGGTGATGCTGACGCCACGCCATAGCCCGCCGTCTCTTGTCTATTGATCATCTCTTGACTCGGGAATATGATTGACAGCAAAAGTTGCTATTTTGACTCGATTCGTCCCTCTGTTCTGACAAGCAACAGTAGCCGGGACCTTTTCTTCTCGACGTGGCGTTGCGCCGCGGCTCACACTTACCCCGGCGGGCACAAGAGTTGCAAGGTGACTGACTACTCATGCCGACCTGTTAGGGTTCCAGGCATGTTCCATCCATGGACTTCTGACATGTGGTGCATTCGTTGACGGCCTCAACATGCATAAGATAGCCTGTTCTGGTGGAGAAGAGAACTGTGCGCGCACCCAGCTGGATCCCTTTATTATCTGATCCGCAAGTACATGCCTCTTTCGGTCTTGTACCTCGACTTGTACCTTTTGAGCTCCCATCTTTGTACCCCTCTTGCTCTCCCTTTCCCCTCAGCTCCAGCTGCCACACCCCTCATCCCACCAAGCTTCGACGTTGAAGCTGCTTCTTCTCTCTCACAACTCTGGTCAACCCGCCTCTCACCCCGCCGCTTCTCCATCTCAGCGCGACTCTAGTGGACACGAAGCTTGCCGTCTCACGCTTGTATTCCGCTTTGCTTCGCTCCTCTATTTGCCATATCGTCTCCGGTTTGACCATCCCCAATGCCGCTCCTAGACGGACACGCAAAAAAAGGCCATTGGCGGCGGCGGTGCTGCTTCACAACACACTAGCAGAAAAAACCTCTGATTATCCACTGTCGGGCAAGGTTCGACGGGTTCCGCTCGATATCCAGCAAGTAATACCGAACATGCATCGCAATGGAGCTCCGTTGGCCGGTACTTGCAGTAGCCTGCTACCTTTATTGCCCTGACAGCCCAACTACATCTCATGGCATATCCCACCTCCAGCTCTTGCAACTGAGACGTGCAGCCCAAAGACAAAAGAAAATTCCTCAGATACATGTATATCTAGCTGCATGCATTGTGCACGTACTGCAACGTCTTGTCACCCAACCGCAACCCTATACGGCTTGTCCAACCGACACTCTGCTACCGCGAACGCTGCCCGTAGCTTTGGCCAGTAAAACGGCACACCACCACTTCTCCTGGACGCGGGATTCTTCCCATTCACACTTTCCGTAATGCTCACCATCGACGACCATGGCGGCGGAGGGCCCCTCGCTGTCGACATTCCCGTCGGGAGCGGCGCGCAGAAGACAACACCCGACGCAGCTGACCCGAGTCTTCACGGCCCCGGCCGAGCAAATGGCGACGCCGCCGCCACTGCTGCCGCCGCCGCCGCCGAAACAGGAGCCCGGGACGAATCCCAGCAGCACCGGCGCAGCCTGCTCTCGGAGCCCGACCTCGACCAGCTCTGGCAGTGGAACGCAGTCGTGCCAGAAACCATCCGGCGATGCATACACGACATCATATCAGAACAGGCCGCCCAGAGACCGCAAGATGTGGCTGTCCAGTCGTGGGACGGCTCCTTGACGTATTCAGAGCTGGAGCATCTGTCGACCCAGCTCGCTCTGCACCTGCGATTTCTAGGCGTCGACATCGGTGTCACAGTACCGCTCTGCTTTGAAAAGTCCATGTGGACCGTGGTCGCACTGCTGGCCGTCATCAAGGCCGGCGCCGCCTTTTCACTTACAGATCCCAGCCAGCCCGAGGCTCGTCTCCAGACCATTGTCGAGCAGACGGGCGCCAAGTTGCTTGTCACATCCGCTCTGCAGAGCTCACTGGGTGCCAAGATTGCACCAGGCGCGACGGTCGTTGCCGTCTCCCAGGCCACTTTTGACACGCCTCTGCAGCAGTCTTCCGATCCCCTGCCCAATGTACCGTCATCCTCCCTCATGTACGTCATCTTCACCTCGGGCAGCACGGGCAAGCCCAAGGGCGTGTCGATATCGCACGAAAACTTTACCAGCGGCGCCATTCCCCGCGCAGAGGCCGTCGGCTACAAGTCGACGTCGCGCGTCTTTGACTTTCCCTCGTATGCCTTTGACGTCAGTATCGACTGCATGCTCTGCACGCTGGCCTGCGGCGGCCAGGTCTGCGTTCCCTCCGAGCAGGGCCGCATGAATGACCTGAGCGGCTCCATCCGCGACAGCAAGGCCAACATGGTGCACATGACGCCCTCGGTGGCCAGAGTCTTGGATTCTGATATCATCCCTTCGCTAGACGTGCTCGGTCTCGGCGGCGAAGTAGTGTCGGGGAGCGACGCGGCGACTTGGAGGCAGTTTACACATTTAATCATTGGCTACGGCCCTTCAGAGTGCACAGTCGGCTGCACGGTAAACAACAATACGAGCTTATCTACAGGGATCGGCAAGGGCGTCGGCTGCCTGATGTGGCTGGTCGATCCGGAGGACCACAACGTCCTTGTCCCGGTTGGCCAAGTCGGTGAGCTACTAATTGAAGGCCCTGTTGTCGGCATCGGCTACCTCGGAGAGCCGGCCAAGACGGCCGAGGTCTTCATCGAGGATCCTACGTGGCTCACCGCAGGCCATGGCTCTTATCCCGGCCGACATGGCAGGCTGTACAAGACGGGCGATCTCGTCAGGTACGAGGACAACCTTTCCGGGTCCATTGAATTCGTGGGCAGAAAAGATCAGCAGGTCAAGATCCGCGGACAGCGCGTCGAGCTGACCGAGGTGGAGCATCACATTCAGACCTGTCTGCCCACGGGCGTCAAGGTCGTCGCCGAGGTCATCAAGCCAGAGAATGCATCTCCGACCCTGGTGGCATTTCTCGCCGAAAAGTCTTCTGCTGGCTCCCAAGACGGCAGCCTGTTTGTCGATCCCTCGCCCGAGCTGTCGGCGGTGCTCGACAATATCGATACTCTGCTCGGTGCCAAGGTACCAAAATACATGATTCCCGCTGCCTTCATCACCCTCGCGTCGATGCCCACCATGGTCTCCATGAAGACGGACCGAAAGAAGCTTCGCGAGATTGGCACCGCGATCCCGCGATCCAAGCTCGGCGCGACGCACGCCGACGAGGGCCCGCAGGAGGAGCCCGAGACGGACGCCGAGAAGAAGCTAGAGCGCGCCTGGCAACTTGTTCTGGGATCGTCGAGCCCAGTCTACAAGGTCAGCAGCTTCTTCGGCCTCGGCGGTGACTCGCTCCGAGCCATGAAACTCGTGGCCGCCGCGCGCGAGCAGGGGCTGGGACTGACAGTCGCCGACATCTTCACCAACCCTACCCTCTCCGCCATGGCGAACAAGACTACGGGCATTTCGTCAGCAACGCAAGAACAAGTCAGACCATTCTCGCTCCTGCAAGAAGGCTGGGACGAGCAGACCGCACGAAAGGATGTCGCAGGGCTGTGCGGCATCGAGCCGGAGCAGGTCGAGGACGTGTACTCTTGCACGCCGCTCCAGGAGGGTCTCATGGCGCTCTCTAGCAAGGTCAAGGAGGCGTACATTGCGCAGCGAGTCGTGGTGCTCAAGGATCTCGAGACCGCCAAGAGGCTCGTGGCCGCGTACGACGAAGCGTCGCGCGGCAGCGCCATTCTGCGTACGCGAATCGTGCAGGTCCCCAGACGCGGGCTCATGCAGGTCGTCGTCAGCCGCAAGCTGGAACACACCACGGGCAGCAGCGTGGCCGAGTACCTGGCCTCGGACCGCGAGACGCCCATGGCTCTCGGCACCGCTCTCTGGCGCTACGCCATCATCACCGACGAGGCCGCCGGCACCGTCTCCTTTGTGCTGACCATGCACCACGCCCTCTACGACGGCTGGTCCATGCCCCTCATCGTCGAGCGCATCAACCAGGCCTACCAGCACCCCGGCAAGCCGCTGTCGCGGCCCTCCGAGTTTAAGCACTTTATCAAGTACCTCTTGTCCCAAGACGTCGCCAAGTCCGAGGCGTACTGGCGCGCGCAGTTGGAGGGCGCCCACCGCCTGCAGTTCCCGCGGCTCCCGCACCAGGGGTACCAGACCGCGGCGGACGAGCTGCTCGAGGAATACGTCCCGCTGGAGCAGCTGCCGAAAAACGCCACCGTCGCCACCCTGATCCGCGGCGCGTGGGCCATTGTCGCCTCGCAGTACATCAACAGCACCGATGTCGTGTTTGGCGAGACGCTGACGGGCCGCAACGCCCCCGTCGTGGGCGCCGACGAGATTGAGGGGCCCATGATCACGACGCTGCCGATGCGCGTGCCCGTCGACGCCGAGGCGCAGGTCGGCGAGTTTCTGCAGGCCATCCAGGAGCAGACCGTCGCCCTGATCCCGCACGAGCACTTTGGCCTGCAGCACATCCGGCGGCTGAGCCCCGACGCGCGCGAGGCGTGCGAGCTGCGCACAGGTGTGGTGCTGCACCCCAGCGCCGACACCGCCGCGCCCGAGGTCGACGCCACGCTGCCGGCCAACAACCTCATCCCGCACCTGGCGGCCCGCGAGGCGCTCAAGTTCAATACCTTTGCGCTGATGCTCGTGTGCTCGATGGACCCCAAGGGCTTCCAGATCATGGCGAGCTTCGACTCGAAAACGGTCGACAAGAGCACCATGCGGCGCGTGCTGGCGCAGTTTAAAAGCGTCGCGCAGCAGCTTGCCCAGAGCACAACCACGCTGCTCGGCAATGTGCGCGCGCTATCCGATGATGACGCCGCGGCGCTCCGGGACGTCATGGCTACAGCACAGGAAGACCCGGTGGTCAAGACGTTTGATGGTGCCTCGGCTGCCTACATTGTGCGATCCGACGACGCCAGCAAGATGATTCCCGTCGGCGCCATCGGCGAGCTCGCCATACAGACCTCCCAGCCCAAGGACCTCCCCACGCTTGCCGTTCCCCCGTGGCTCGCAGAGCTTCTTCCCCTGTCGGCGCCCACCGATGCGCTGTGCCTGACCGGCAAGCTAGCCAGGTACGACGCCGCGGGCAAGATCCACGTCCTCGGCGACAAGGCTTCCTTGACGGCCTCGGACGACGCCACCGCGGCGGCGCGCAAGCCCCGCGTCTCGGCCACGTCGCAGCGCCAGCGCCGCCTCCGCGCTCTGTGGAGCCACGTGCTGCGCACCCCGGAGACGGAGATTGGCCTCGACGACAGCTTCTTTCTACTCGGAGGCGACTCCATCTCGGCCATGAAGCTCGCGTCCGAGGCGCGCCCCGAGGGCATCCGCTTGACCGTCGCGCAAATGTTTAGCCACAAGACGCTCGCCGAGATGGCCGCCGTCATGGAGTGCGCCGAGGAGTCGTCGGACTCGACCGCCGCCGCCGCCGCCGAGGCGCCCATCGCGCCCATCGCCGAGCCCTTTGAGCTGCTCGACGGCCTCGTCGACGACAAGAGCGCGTTCCTCGCCAACGTCGTCAAGCCACAGCTTCAAGACCCATCCTGGACCGTCCTCAACGTGCTGCCCACGCGGTTCCTGCAGGAGCTCACCGTGCGAGCCACCATCTCCAAGCCGCGCTTCGCCGTGCGCTACGAGCTCATCTTCTTTGACGGGCCCGTCGACCTGCCACGTCTGCGTCACAGCTGCCAGCAGCTCGTCGCGCACAACGAGATCCTGCGCACCGTGTACGTCGAGAGCGCAGACCGCATCTACGCCGCCGTGCTCGACGCGCTTGAGACGCCATTTGAGGAATTCGCCTACACCAACCCTGCCGTTGACCTGTCCACGTTTACCAAGGACATTTGCCGCGCCGACGTCGACAAGCCGCAGCCGCTGGGCTCCAGCTTCGTCAAGTGGCTGTATGTCGCCGACCCGCAGCGCCCCGCGGCTCGTAGCTGCCTCACCTTCCGCATGTCGCACGCGCAGTACGATGAAATGTGCCTGCCCATCATGCTGCGGCAGCTGTCGGCGCTCTACGCCCACGACAAGACGCCCGAGCCGTCGGTGCCCTTTTCCGCCTACGTCTCGCACGTCCTACGCACTGCCGTCCCCGCCAGCCTGCCGTACTGGCGGGAGCTGCTCGCCGGGTCCACAATCACCTCGTTCCGGCCCGACATCCCCATCACGGACCGGGGCCACGCCGCCATTGCGCAAACGGTCGACATTTCCGCGCGTACGCGCGACGTGACCCTGGCGTCGCTGCCGACGGCCACGTGGGCGCTGTGCCTCGCGCGCCGGCGCGCCCTGCGGGACGTTGTCTTTGGCGAAGTCGTCAGCGGCCGCAACGTCGGTCTCCCGGGCGCCGAGTCCATCGCAGGGCCTTGCTGGCAGTACGTGCCTCTCCGAGTCCGCTTCGATCCGTCGTGGACCGGCAACGACCTGCTCGCTTTTGTGCAGCGGCAGCACGTCGAGAGCGCGGGCCACGAGGCCGTCAGCCTGCGCGATATTGCAGAGCACTGCGACCTCGGGTGGGAGAAGCAGGCGAGCATGCCAGGCGACGAGCGTCCCGCGCAGTGGTGGTTCGACACGGTGTGCCACCAGGACGTGTCGCACGTCAAGGAGCGCGAGAACACGCACGAGGAGGCCCAGACGAGGTATGAAACGCTGTACACGGACGAGGAGCCGCTGCGGGAGTGGAAGGTTCAAACGTACGTGAGGGACGGCGGCAACAGCGTGGTGCTCGAGGTGGTGACATTCAAGAGCTGGGAGGAGTATGGTAAGGGGCTGCTGGCGGATCTTGTCAAGGCCATGGAGCAGCTTGTGCATAGACCGGGTGAAAAGTTGTTTGCAGATTAGATCATTCCGTCTCTTTTCTTTTCTTTTTTTTTTTTCGTACGAGACCCAGAATGATGACTTTTTTTGTTCCGTTTGATGCATGATGTGTGAATTGTTGGGATCTGTGAGCTGCTACGTATCCACTGTATGGTCACGGGTAAGTAAAGAATTAGAATCGGTCAGAAATAGTGGAAGAAAGAATCAAGATTTCAGCAGGCAATGAAAATAGGAAAGAGTTAATTAGGAAAATCAATATTTCATTCGGCTATGGGTATATGCAAAAAGAAAAAGAAAAAAAAACAGCCAGACATTCAAGCGATTCCCGCAATGAAACAATGTCAGAGAAAGCAGTCAGAGGTAAAAGAAAAACTGAAGAAAACTCCTGGAAAGCGGCCCAGCCTTCCTTGCCCAATCGAAAACGCATACAGCCTAAGCAAACAATAGAGAATAACAATAAATGTATAAAAGGGTATAAAAAGGCATCACTCCGTCCACTCGGCTGTTTAGTCCATGATTCTCGTCATCAAATCCGTCCTCTGTTCGCATGACTTTTCCCATCTACGCAGTCTCGCCAAGACCAGGAAGAGGACCCATGCCGAGGGCCCGCTGCAAACTCTTTCGAAAGCCCTTTGCGCCACGAGACTCGTCCGTGTCGCGATTCAGCAGATTAAAGCTCAGTCTGCGGTTCGCCTTTGCCTCGGCTTCTGTGGCGGGTGCTGTTGACGCAGCCGGCTTTTTAGGCTTGGGGCTCTTCTTCTTGGCCGTGGGCGGGTTGTAGGGCGTGGACCGCGGGGGCCACTCGCCGTCGCGCTTCCAGCCTGTGACGCAGGAGCGCAGCATGTCGCCCAGATTGATCGGGCACGAGGGCTGGAGGTTGTGCAGAATGACTTTGTCGTAGAGGCCGAGGTAGACGTTGGGCGTGATGGAGGCGCGCAGCGGGTTGTTGGGCGGCAGGATGGGCTGGGCGAGCGGCAGCAGCGTCTCGACGGGGTAGGTGCGGGTCTCCTCGGTGGAGGTAGCCGGTGTGTTAGCCGTTCTGCCGTCGGCGTGGGGGTCGACTTTGCGCAGCTCGTCGTGAGGAATGGAGGATGAGTCCGAGGCCGTGCCGGAGAGGTCGGCGGATGCAGCTTGCGCAGCCGCCAAGACGGCAGCGGCGCTGGGCGGTGAGCTGGACATGCTGCGACGGAAAAAGAAGCGGCGCGGAGAGCGTGGTGATATGGGTTGGACGAGTGTGGCGGCGACGGGCTTGGAGCGCACGCGCACTGTCTTTGCGCCGGTCCAGGCATTGCGCCGGGCCTCAAAGCAGGCGAGCCCCTGGTTCCAGGAGGCCTCTTCGCGGATAGCGCGGCGACGTCTCGCTTGACGGGCGATGGCGGCGATTTGCAGCGAGGACCGCGAGTCGTCGAAAGACGAGCTATCGTCATCGTCGTCGATATCGGACGTCCACTCGGCGCGGGCCCGCCAGTGGAGATTGTCTGCAGAGACGACGCTATACACGGATTCGTCGTCAGAGTCGGGTTCGGTGTCCTCGACTTGATAGCCATCATCGGTTGCATTGGAGTCGGCTGTTGTCTCTGCCGCTGTGTCGTCTGCTTTGGCCGTCTCGAGACCGGCGGATTGGACCTCTTCTTGTTGGTCGGGTTTGGCAGACGACTCGGCGACCTTCTGGGTGGGCCAGTCAAAGGCCCAATCTTCGCGCACCTTGTCAGTAAGATAGCGACGAACAGCCTCCTTATTCTTGGCCTTGTCCTTGCTGAGCAGGTCGGTGTACTCGTCGCCGACCCAATCGGGCGAGTTTGTGGCAAGTTTGGCGGGCAGTTGCGGGCTGCCGTTGCGTAGCCTAGCGAGGGGTGAGCGCGAGCCCTTGTAAAAATCTGAAAAGATCATGGTGTCCTCGTGGGCAGCGGCTGACGTCGTAGAGGAGAGGAGAGGGTCAGCAATTGGTTTTGGCGACGACGGAAAGTCGGCCGCGGCGACTTCGAAAGAGGAAAATTGTCAGCTGGAGTGACCAATGAGGAATGGTGAAGCATGGAGCGGCGTTTGATGAATAGATTATGTAAAAGATGAAGAGCGCAACAGGTATATGAATGTAGGTTGACTGTAACAAGAGGGACAGTACATGAAGAGAGGCAAGTGTTTGCAAAAGCAAACGTCGGGATTTTCTGCAACGAAAATGGTTGTAGAGTTTTGCCACCCTTGACTCTTGACTCGTGTGAGCTAAGGCATGACCATCGGAGGCGCCGATGGCGGGGTGAGATGGCGATGGAAGTAAGTAAATGGGACGGGGAAAGGTCAAGGATAAACCCGAGCCGGGGATAGAATTAGGCGACCAGTGGTTTGAAGTATTGTATATAAAAGATTGTGAATTGAAACGGGACAACAAGAATGGTGAGGGGAAAGGATAAGGTGACACTCGAGGTATCGTGAGCTGTCAAGGCTGGCCGTGACAGACGGTGAGTGGAGCGACGCAGACGGAAGAAACCTACGAGCGCGGGGGTGGGTAGGAGGACGATGGGCCGAGGCGACAAAAAGGAAAAAACAAGCCCCCCAAAAAAGGGCAGAGGATGGTGTGAAGGAAAAAAATAGGGTCAGAAATGGGGTCACAAGGCTGTATTATGACGAGAGAAATGCAAGTGCGCCAGCGCAAAAAGGACGCGGGGGTTTGGTCTTGAAGAGTCCGTGTGCGTGGCTTGAAGTGGTGCTTGGTCTTGTGGTGCTGCTTGGTGCCAGCGGGCGGGGTGGACAGACAGGCATGCAGCTTGCGGTGACGATGGCTCAAGCTTTTGGGGCCAAGGTCGCAGCCGATGCTACGCAGATGTAGGCAGCAGGAAACAAACAAAAAAGCACACAAACGACACCGCCAAGGAGTGCACAAAAAAAAAGTTCCTTGGACAATCAAGATGGGCCGTCTTGACCGTCTCGGCGCCTTTTTTTTTTT